>ML779538.1:857259-900378 GCA_009831015.1 Picea engelmannii
ATGCAGAAACAAAACACAGAAGACACACAATACAAGAGAGACACAGATTTACGTGGTTCACCCAGTGTGGGCTACGTCCACCAGAGAAATTTCCAGGTCCTTCCTTTATTATTATCCAATAAATGAAGGGATACAACCTACAGAAAAACCCGTTGTAACTTCCTCTTCTTTCTCTCACAGTCTCCTCTCTCAGAATACAATATTCACCCTCATCCCTAGCCGCAATACATTTCCCTCATAAAAAAGAGGGTTGCCTTCTAGGGCAAAAAACCCTAACATAATCTCTACTGTTAGATCTGCGACCTTATAATGAACGGTCCATATTTACAATGAAATTACAATATACTTTTACAAGGCAATTTTTGCTTCAGGGGCTTTGCCCCTGAACCCCTGCTGGGGGCCCGCTTGGCCCGAGACCCCCCAGTCGGGGGGATAGCCCCCCCGGACCCTGCAGAGGGGCTACCCCCCCTCCGCACTCCCTCGCATGGAAGAGTGTACATAATTCTAGGGTGTAAATACTTCATGGGGTATAAACACGGCTGAAAGCAAGGACCTCTGAATCAGGAAGATAATCAGGCTCCACAACCAACACATTATTCAGTGATACCTATAACTTGGAGGCAACAGTGGAAGCATTTTCCAATGTGGAGAAAACCATTTCTCCAGTTTGCCTGTGCAGATCCATTTGATTAGCTGGATGCACATCCTTAGTCTGGAATTCAAATGTTTCCCTTTTGTAATCGATGATTACTTTCGGGTATGGCACCTGTGCTTGCAGAAATGCCATGTGCATTCTACCCTTCTCAGTGTCAAATGCTGACAACAGTCTATGTTGAGTAGTTGATGTTTGCTTCTAGAACTGAGCATATGTTTTGTTGGTCAGCATCTAATTTTATTTTTTATCAAATCGTACTTCTCAAAAATACTCAATTTTGGTCCTGTTTTTCCTGGTTGGTTGACTGGTGGAGTATCTGTAGGCTTCTTTGGAAATACAGTGGTTATGATCTATTTGGTGCTTGTACTAAGGAGCGATCGATCCACCTCCATAGTTGTAGTAGATTGAATTTCCTTTTCACCAACCGTGTCGGGTTCCTGAGTGGTTTTTAGCCTCTTTGTGTGCATTTGGAATTCTTCAGACAATACCTCAGTGATGGAAGATGAAGTCTCCTTCCTGGGCCTTTTCTCCTTTGGAACCTGTGGTGTAGTCGTCTGTGAAATAGTGACTGAAGGGTCCTGTTGTTCTGTCTCAACTAGAGTTTTTGGCTCCCATTTTGTTTGGTTTACAAAATTCTCTACCTTAGTACCAGATGTGTGAACATACGGGATATTCTGATTTTTGATCCTCATCTCGAAAACTATCTCGCACGGATCATAGTGCCACACAAAACTAAAAAAAAGTATTCATTTCTTTTAGCAATCTATGTGCTTCCTCTCCGGTGCCTCAGCTATTGCAAATGAATGATCCTATTTTCCCTTTGATCTTAAGTTGTTGCTTCTTTTTAGAGACACAAAATGTATGTCGTCTGAATTGATCATCTACCTTATGTACTCCATAGCAAAAATCCTCACGGGTAAATACCTAGGAAATTTCTATGGGGCCAACTCGCACCCATAAACTCTGATCTCAGTGTGGTTTTGGTACAGGTACCAATCACCAGTCTTTGTAAGGTTTGAGAGATGTAAAATCCTCTGAATTTCCTCATTAATTCTAGGTTTGGGTCTGCCACTGAGCATACTCACCACTGGGTGGTAGAACTTCTCGATGAACTACTTGAAACTAAATTCCATAGAGTTATGTCTGAGAAAAGAAGTCCACACTGTCACTTCCTGTGGTCTCCCATCCTTATCCATCTTTTGCATTGAAAAGGAAAATTTGTCCACTTGAAAGAAAACGAACAGGTAAGCCAGTATTGAAGAATACCGGAACATGGCTTTTGTGGCGAAGTTAATGAATTTTTCATGAATTGTGTCTACCAGGAACATACTGTAGTTGAAATAAGTAGTGGGTCTCTCATCAGTGGTGAAAATGGACAGAAATCTCAAGATGGGTGCATCTACCCATTGATCCGAAAAAAATCCAATCAAGGCACATAGTGATGTGATGACCTAGTTTCCCTTTACTAAGAACAAGGATGAAGGATAAGGGGGGTTTGTAGTGGGGATCTGAGTGAATTGTGGGAGGAAAAGATCAAAAATCTGAGCTCTTTGGGGGAAAGACAGCTTCTGGTAGAGCTCCGTGATGATTTCGAGGTTGAAAGGTGAGGCGGATTCAGCTCTAGGTATCTGCATCATTTGGACAATGGTTTCTGGTGTGATGAGGAAAAAAATTTCTCTAGACGAAGACATAATGGCTCTTTGTTCAAGGATATAATGGGCCTGGAATTTGAGGGTGAATTTGGGAAAGTGGTGAATCCGAGGGAAAAGATACAGGGGAAGATTTGACTCCCAGATCCCAATTTCATCGTTCTGGTCAAGGAAAACCTCTTTGAGCCATGACTGGAAGTCCACGAAGTCGAATTCACATATGGTGTCTGTGATCAAATGGTCTTTGTCCGTCAAGGGGATCCTGTCAAGGTCGACAGGTGGCAGGAGGAAAGGTTTTTCCTTAGCTTCTGTCCTCTTTTATTTTTGCGCCATCGCTGTAAAAATACATGTAAATCAAACAGTCATTAGTGGGGATGATGGTGGTTTGGGACGTTTGACTAAAACAAAGAGAAAATGGGGAGAAATAATCTGGTGTGATAGGAAATGTATTTTCTGGTGAGAGGACACAGTAAGCAATGGAAGAAAGAAGGGAGATGATGGTTTTTAGTGAACAGATATTCGTTGGGCATAGGGGACAGGTCAGTAGGCTAACGGATAAGCTAGCCAGTAATAAATTACCAACAAATCATTTAGAGCATGAGATGGAAGGTAGTAATGAATGAAAAATATGACCAGGTGACAAGGTGAGAGTTGATTGGGGAGAAACCATGGTGAGAGGACTTATAAGGGAGAACAAGGGGAAATGGACTGACAGAGTAATGAGATGTGACTTCTAGGGGAAAAATGTGGATGATGACATCATGGGGTGATAGGGAATGTCAGAAATTATAGGCGGTGCAAGTTTGAACCAATGAATTTATGCCATGTAGAGAAAAAGATCCCACTAGAGAACATTCCATTCCCGACCCCCCCTCCATTAAAGACAGATCGGTCGGGGGGGTCCGGAAAACACCATGAGTCGTTGATTTACGCAATTCCTTATCAACCAAAGATATGTGTGCGATATTTAAATAACACTCCGGAACCCCCCCCTCCCCCCCACCATTAAAGCCAGAATGGACGGGGGGGTCCAGAATCCAATATAAGTCATAGATCTAGGCGGTGAATCCTGATCCGTCCAGATTTGCACATATGTTATCTTTGATTTTGGACCCCCACCCCACCGTTAGAGATACAATGGTTGGGGGGGGGGTCCGGAAAAATCTATCGACCATTGATCTTTGCGTGCGCTCTCCAGCCTCTCATCTATGCACGATCTTTATTTGGTGAGCACAAAATTATATTTTCTTGGAAACTTAGGATAAGTACATTTTTGTGGGTTTGCTCGAGCTTTTCTCTATTTTAATCACCATGGAGGTTAGAAATCAAAACTTCAAACATCAAAGGTATGGCTCAACATCGATCTTCAAGCTTGTTTTATTGAGATAAAGCAAACTACCCTATGCTCTAACCTAATCACCTATGACAATTCGCCCAGATTAAACTGTTTAACTAAGAAATTACTCTATCTTGGGGCTATCTGACCAAGATTAGGCAATCTAGTCAGATTTATTCACTAACTAAACTAAATCACCTGGCTAAGATTAAACAGTTTATCCAAGCTTATTCACTACTCCTATCAACATTAATTTAAAAGAACTTGGCCATGCTTGAAAGGTATGGACCAAGTCATTGTTATTGCATGGGGCTCTATTGAATTTCTTTTATGCCCTCTTTTATTCCTTTTCTTTCTTTCTTTTTCCTTTTCTTTTTCTTTTTCTTTTTCTTTTTCTTTTTCTTTTCTTTTTATTTTCTTCTCAAATTATTTGCAGAATGAAAAATCATTTGAAAAACAAAAACACTAAGAAGATAACAATTCACTCACCAGTTGATCCTATAAATTATAGGGTTATAACACTTACTGTGGAGCTCCTGCATCTCTGATGCAAAATATTTCGCTCTGACACTTCTAAATTCACTCTGCTCTAAGTCTCTCAACTGAGATACTCCTCTTGGTTGCATTCCATACATTATCGGTAATGGGCTTTGTCTCGTGCTTCTATTAGGTGTGTCATTATATGTAAATTCTACTTGTGGCACAATATGATCCCACTGATTATGATGTTCTTCTAGTAAACTCTTCAATAAGTCTCCCAAACTTTGATTTACTACCTCAGGCTATCCATCCATTGGAGGGTGATATGGTGAGCTAAAAGATAATTTTTTCCCCATATTTTTCCATAGTGTCCTCCAAAAATGACCAACAAATTTGGTATCTCTGTCTGAAACAATACTCTTGGGTAAACCATGAAGTCGAGCAACTTCTTTGAAAAACAAATTTGCAATGTGTGTTGCATCACTGGTTTTCTGACATGGAATAAAATGTGCCATTTTTTAGAATCTTTCGACTACCACAAATATGGAATCACAACCTCTCTATGTCCTAGGCAGTCCTAACACAAAATCCATGCTTACCATGTCCCATGGTCTCCCTGGTATTGGCAGTGGTTGATACAACCCTGTATTCTGTCTTTTCCCCTTTGTGTGTTGGAAAACTCTACTTATACTGACAAATTTCTTGACATATGTCATCATTCCTGGCCAATAATACAAATTGTTAAGTTGTGCATATTCTTTTTCATGGCCGAAATGTCCAACCAATCCCCCACTATGTTTTTCCTTTAAAAGGTTTTCTCTCATAGAACTCTTCGGGATACACAACTGATTTCCTTTGAATAGTAATCCATCCTGAATTAAATATTCAATCCATTGGCTCTTGTCTCTTATAACATGGTTCTCACATGCTTCATAAGAATCCTTAAAATTTGAATCACCTCTGTACATTTCCTTAAGGCTATCAAAACCTAATGTCTTCACATGAAACTCCTGTAGAATCAAACATTATCTGATCAATGCATAAACAACCTTGTTAGCACTTCCAAAAATGTGCTTTGTAACAAAAGTAAAGGTCTGCATAAATTCAACCCATTTTGCATGTTTCTGGTTCAATTTTTCCTATCTGGTTACAAACTGTATGGCCTGGTTATCGTTACACAAAACAAACTCTTTCGGAACCAGGTAGTGCCTCCATTTCCTCAATGCTTGTATGATTGCATAAAACTCTTTATCATACGTGGAATAATTCCTTTTGGCATCATTCAGCTTCTCACTGAAGTATGCAACTGGTCTATTGTCTTGACTTAAGACTACTCCAATAGCAAATTCATTTGCGTCACATCTCACTTGAAATGTCTTACTAAAATCTAGCAGAACCAGAACTAGTTGTCCAGTTACCTTCTCCTTTAACAACTCGAATCTTTTCTCCACTTCCTCTGTCCAATCAAATGATTTATGTATTTTCTTGAATGTGTCCATCATTGGCGCACAGATTCCACTAAAATTTCTGATGAACTTTATGTAAAAACTGGCTAGTCCATGGAAGCTTATGACTTCAAATATATTCCTTGGTGATGACCATTCTTTGATTGTTTTTACCTTTTCAGGATCCATATTCAACTCATTTGAAGAGATCACAAAACCCAAATAAACAAGTTCTTTCCTCATGAAAGATGACTTCAAATTTATCAATAACTTCTCTTGTGGTAACCTCCTCATCACTAGAGTTAAATGTCTAATATGTTGTTCCTCAGTCCTACTTAAGATCAGTATATCATCATGATACACAATTACAAACTTCCATGTGAAATCTTTCAAGACTTCATTCATCAATCTCATGAAAGTACTTGGCGCATTCATCAATCCAAACATCATGACAAGTCATTCATATAGTCCTTCATTTGTCTTTGTATTCCATTCATTACCTTCCCTCATCCTAATTTGATGATATCCGCTTTTCAAATCAATTTTTGAAAAAAAAAATTCCCCACTCAAGCAATCCATCAAGTAATCCATCCTGGGTAAAGGAAATCTATAACTAATGGTGATTTTGTTTATATCCCTTGAGTCTATACACATTCTCCATCCACCATCCTTCTTCGGACTTATCACTGTTGGCACATCGTATGGACTCAAGATTTCTCTAATCAACCCTTTGTCCATCAAATCTTGGACTTGCTTCTTAACTTCTTCATCCTCCTGTGTCATCAGTCTGTATGCTTCTTTGTTTGGTAAAATCACTCTTGGTATAAGGTCTATGTGATGGCTTGTAGTTCTGATGGGTGACAATGAACAAGGTAAATCGTCCACCACTATATCAACGAAATTCTCCAACATTTCCTGAATCTCCTCAAGTAGATGATATATTGAGGTACTGGTCAAGATGACTCTAGGTTTTCTCACCAAAACAAACTGCATTTCTTCATCTTTCTTGACTTCATCCAGAAGTTCCTTCCCACTCATGAGAAGTAAAGTATTTCTTGTTTCTTCTTTCACCTTCTTGTCCTCAATTGGTAGTAACATATGTGTCCTACCATTCTTCTCCAAGGTGTATGTGTTATTTCTTTTGTCATGAATAACATTTATGTCTTATTGCCAAGGCCTCCCCAACAAAACATTACAGACATCCATGGGAATAGAAACACATAATATCTCATATTTGTATCTCCCTATCTTAAATTCAACTACACATTGTTTAGTGACAGTTACATGATGTCCTTTTTTCAACCACGAAAACTTGTATGGGTTGGGATGTGAAACTGTTTCCAATTCCAACTTTTCCACCATTTTTGTGGATACTAGATTGTCTTTGCTTCCACTTTCAACTATCACCTTGCATACCCTATCCTTGGTCTTGCAATAAGTCCTAAATAAACTATTCCTCTTGATTGGATTTTCCATCTCTTTCTCTGGCTTCAAGAGAATTTTCCTCATCATCAAGGATCTTTCATCTTCTACATCTTCTACCTCAACATTTTTCCTTTGCACTTATGAAATGTGAGCTTCACCTCCTCCATATATTTTTCTATAGGGACATTGAAAAGATTTGTGTATGATCTTTCCATAGACAAAACACTTTATTTCACCTCCTCTACCTCTTCCTATTTCTCTTGCTCGAGGAAAAGTGTTCCTGTCGGCATATTGTCCTCTTGGTGAGCTTCCTCCTATTTTTGGGTGGTTATGAGGCTTATTTTCTTCATCCTTGGGCTTATGTACTCTATCTTGGGCAATTGTTTTGCCTCTACTCTGACTTCTACATCTTCCCCTTTGACCTTGATTTCAGGCCAATTTCACTTCTTCCTTTGAAGCAATATGATAAGCATCTTCCACATTCCTGATTGTCACCATGCTCATCTCATTCTGAATCTCATATCTCAGGCCATTCATATATCTGGCGAACTTTTCATCATCATTTTCATGATGACCATCTCTAATGTTTATCCTATAAAACTCCTCAGTGTATTCCTTCACTGTCATCCCTTTCTGTCTTAAATTCTGCATTCTTCGAAATAGATTAATTTGGTAATCTCTGGGTATGAACTTGGCAGGGATGATTTTAGGGGATAAATTTCTCTCATGGGCTAATTTTCCATGTTTTTTCCAAAAACGAGATTCGCTGTTTTAAAAATGATTCGCCCAAATTCTATAGGATAAAATTATTTTACCTTAAAAATAGCCAAAATTTTATAAAAACTTTATAAAATACTTAGAAATTTGAATATTTTTACAAAAATATCGCCAAATATTTATAGTTGACATATGAGGGATTAGTAAGATTCGTCAAGGTTTCTACATTTAAAAATAAATTTCCATCCTTAAAATCATCCCTGGAACTTGGATTTCATATTTGCTACTATCCTATCCCATATTTTGATTCTTTGCTTGCCTTTGCAACACCTATTAGCATGCAGTTCATCCCACCACAACATTGCATGCCCTTTCTGTCTAGTGACAATGTGATTTACTTTCTTATCTTCTTCGATATCCTCATAATTGAAGTATTTATCTAGATCTCTAAACCAATATAGCATCTCCTCAACATCTAAGTTTCCTTCATACATCCGGATGTACATTTTTTCTTTGGCACCTATTCTTGCAACAACTTTGAATAGACGTTCCTCTATAGCATCTTTGGCTACAACTTCTTCTTTGCCTCTAGCTTCGTTTTCTCTTTTGGCCTCACTGATATCTCCAGTATCAGGTGTTTTCCTATGTGTTGTTTCCATAGAAACCAATCGAGCACAAAATTATTCATTTCCCTTTCCATGCACGGATCAGGCATAGGTCTCTCTTGACGTCTCCTTGGGGGCATTATTTCAATCTATCCACACAGAATTCAAATCACAATTGTCCTCTGTCTTCCTTCTACAAAAAAAAAAGTTGTTATCTTTGATACCACTTGCCGCAGCACCCCTACCTCAGTAGGGTCTGGTTGACCTCCCGGTCTTTGGATCTTTCTATTTCCCTGAGCTGAAATGGCTCTTTAGTTCCCACTGGAACCTTCAATGCATATAAAACAACAAGTCCTTCTAGAAGTTATGTATGTGTGAACCAAGCACTAGGTGTGAACCCATACTCTGCATGACCACTCGCATGACCACTGACTTAGCTCCAATGGCTCTTCAAGTTTCACAACTTCGCATTTCAAGATTTCAGGATTCCTTCTGCGAGTTTCCCTAACTCATTCGATTCTTGAAACCATGAAATGGGCTAACAGTACTTAACTCCTCCCTTATGACTTCACCATATGACCTCCAACCAAATCCTTAGGCCTGTCCTCGAACGGGTCGGGATTTCACAACGTACGAGTTCACGATGCAACTCTTCTTCTTTTCCTAAATTCCAAACTCATGACTTCCTCTCCAAATATCAACAGTCCTAAACCTTCTAAGATCTGATGGTCTAGATCACGTTGATATTTCGCGTATTGGGGATTCCCGAAGACAAATTCCTCCACACTTCCGACTTCTGAAATGTCGATATCTCGTAGCGCCCAATCAACGACTTTCATTCCTTTAGATCTAACGACTAATATTCTTGATGAGCTTGTGAGTGTTGAAAGACACTTAGTCTTAACCTCCCCATTGATCCACTAGATCCAACTGTCCATGGATATATGTGATTCTCCCTTTGAGAAACCCAACCGTCTGTTCATGTTCTCAAATAATCCTCACCAATAACTTGGCGTCTTTCCTCCTGATCTTCATTTCTACAAGATGACTTCGACCTCTTCTTTCCCCTGGACTTTCCAAGTCTCTTCCCTCATGATCTTATTTTTTGTTGATAACTCAAGCATTCCAAGAAATTCTTGTGTGCACTCATTGCGGTCTTCACAATAATCTCTGATTATATGAAATCTTCCAACTCTACGCACTCCTTGCAACAACAGTTCTTCAACCACTCACTTGGTTGGAAAAATTCTAAGACTTTAACCTGGCCTACGCACACCTTGCACAACTCTTTGTTATACTTGCACTTTTGTTGTTATGAGGACAACTCTATCTCTCCTGAGATTTTCTAAGGTAAAACTTGGAATCTCGTCAACGCACTCCTTGCGGACCTTCACTGCACTCGTTGTAGGAATCCTCAGGAAGAAAAACAATTGAAAATCAAACCCTCCCTCTCACAGACTTCATACATTCAACATGAAATAATACACACAAAGCATTGAAACAAATGCATAACAGACGATATAAGCAAACTGTAAACATACCATTCAATAGATGCAAACAATATTCATAACAACACCATGAAATTGAGTTAAAGCATTCTTATATTAACTCAAGTTCTTTTGTACATGGGTTCTATAGAATCAACTATCTGCTTATACAACTTCTACATTCTATGTTCTTCTCCACTCTCCTATGCTCTACTCTTACAATGAAAATAATATGATACAATACATCTATGGGGGATCTTTTTTAAGGTTTCCCTCCTACAACCTCAAGCTATCTAATTGAATTAAAGCCTACATCTACTTTACATTGATTACATTAATTTCCTACAACCGACATATGAGAGAAACCGCTCAAGATCTGTGCTCCAATCCCCAAATCATTTAAGAGGACCTATGTCTCTCCAAATATTACATTAATGTGCCATTCTTTTGAAATTCAAAATATCTTAAAAATGTGCCCTCATGCATATCCAATTGTCCTTCACTTGTGCTGGCTTGCGATGCTTCTGCATGATATGAGGGCGGAGGCAAAGAATTTTGTGAACAAATGTAAAATTTTCCAGTATGCAAAGGGAAAGAGACACAATATTGGGTTGTATCAACCATTGCCTATTCCAGAGAGGATCTGGGATGAAATAAGCATGGATTTCATGTTGGGATTTCCAAGGATGCAAAGTGGGAGTAATTCCATATTTGTGGTAGTTGACATATTTTCAAGGATGGCACACTTTATCCCATGGAAGAAGACTAGTAATGCAACACACCTTCCTAACTTCTTTTTCAAGGAAGTTGTGAGACTTCATGGATTTCCCAGGAGTGTTGTTTCAGACAGGGATACCAAATTTGTTGGTCATTTTTGGAGGACATTGTGGAAGAATTTGGGAACATAACTATCCTTCATTTTTGTATATCACCCTCAAATGGATGGAAAGACTAAAGTGGTGAACCAGGGTTTAGGATATTTACTGAGAATTTTGGTCACTGAACATCATAGTCAGTGGGATCAAATTTTAGCACAAACAGAGTTTTCATACAATGAATCAGTGAACAAAAGTACCAGAAAGAGTCCATTTTATATAGTGTATGGAATGAATCTAAGGGGAGTGTCAAAGTTGAGATATCTGGAGAGGAATTAATTTAGAAGTGTTGGATCTGAAGACTTCCCCGCAAAAATGTAGGAGCTTCATAATCAAATCAAAGAGAAATTACAGAGGAGCAACAATGAATATAAACACAAAGATGATAAACATGGGAAGAAAATTCAATTTAAATTTGGAGATTAAGTTCTAGCACATCTCAGGAAGGAGAGGTTTCCAAGAGGGACATATAATAAACTAAAGTTGAAGAATATAGGACCATGCAAAATACTAAGAAATTTTGGTGAGAATGCTTATGAGATAGAGTTGCCAAAAGATGTGGGTATATCACCCATATTCAATGTTGCAGACACGTATCATTATAGGGAAGATGGAACCAGAGGAATAGATGATCAGAAAAATATTAAGTGGAAAGAGAAGATGCCTATAGTAGAGAAGCCACAGATGGAGAGGATCGTAGATCAATGAAATGGTAAGAAGACCAGGAGAAAAACATATTTTGAGTATTTGGTAAAATGGAAAGAACGCCCAATAGAATATTCCACTTGGGTAAATGAAGCAGATATCTAGAAGCATGGAAAGTCATTACAGGAGCTCATGGACAGGCTTCCATGAATTTTTTAGCTAGAGGAGTATGATGGAGGAACATCACCAAAAAAGTACGAGTGGAGGACAGTTGAACGCCTAGCGCGTATTTTGAAGTGAATTTTAAATTTTAAAGTTGCATATAGCGTAAATATTTTGGAAGGATTGTAATTAAATAATATCTTTAATGTTTTGGAGCTGGATGATCACATGAGATCATTGGATAATTTTTTTCTTTTAATGAAGCAGTGTGCAGTATAGATTCGATGTGTTCGATCTTATCTGTCTATCACAAATATTTATTGCAATAAATTCTAAGTAGTCGAAAGAATTTAATTTGATAGGATAGGTCAAGAGTAGTTGGAGGGAAAGGCTTGAAGAGCCCCTCTTGCATAAAGATTTGTATTGTTTCTTAGAATAGGCTACTGAAGTTGTTGGCATTCTATCTACTGAATCTATTAGAATGGTTGTTGATGGTTGTTTTAGAAGTTGTTGAAGCTTATCAGAGTGTATGAGAACACGTATATTTTCAATTGAATGAATATAATGGAGGAGCATTGTCTGAAATGTCCGGTGTCGTTGTGTCTATCTAAATGAAAGAATGGTAGACTTTCCATTTATTTGAAATTCTCTATTATTTCTTGTTCTTGTGTTTATAAATGCATCTACATGGTTGAATGTATGAATATATGAATATTTAGATATGTTTCAATTGTTTCTCTTCTACAAGCAAGTGCAAGTGTGCATTGTTTCCACAAGGAGTGCATTGACATATTCTATTTTGACTCATAAGATTATAAGAGATAATGTGAAACTTATATGTGCAAGGAGTCCATAGTCTTCTCAAGGTGTGCATGATAGAGTCAATAGTGACTCAGAAAGTTCAGCGAAGATAGTTTGAGAATGCAGGAAGGAGGAACCTCGCTCAATTTCTTATTGTTCAGAGGGAAGAATAGAGCATGGAAGGATTGTTGCAAGGAGTGCATAGTCGTCCTTGAAAGTCAATATTGAAGGAAGTTTGTCTACAAGGAGTGTATGAAAAATTCTTTTAACTTAGAATTTCAGGATGAGTAGTGAAAGTTGTCCACAGAGAAGCCAAATCTTGGATGAGGACCTATTGGAAGGTGTGCATAGGCAGAAATTCGACTAAGTGTCGAAGAGAGCACTCTGACGAGGAAAACGTTCGAGAGAACAAGTTCAGGAGGAAGAGTTGAGAGAAATATTCAAAAGGAGGAGATATTTAAGGTTTCCTGAGGTTAACGAACAAGATCCGTCCAGGAGGGATTGGAATCATTCTAGACTGTCACATTTGGGAAAATTTGCAGGAAGGTTACCCATGAAGCACTTCAGGATTTCATAGTCCAGAGTGTTTAAAAGTGTTGAGAAGTGGGATCACGTGAAGTCGCAAAGTGAATCCTAATCGTTGGTTGTGAGGAGATGTGTGGAAATGGATTAGAAAATCTGGTAGATAGAGGTCCAAAGAAGTTCCATGTGGAGTAGGTGAAAATTTTCTAAGTCATGAAAACCAAATTATAGTTGGACCATCATATCCAAGGAGACATGCGAAAAAGATCTATGAATTTGGAGAAAAGTGTTTCGAAAAGAACTAATGTGGAGGTTGCAATATTTCTGAAGCCCGAAGTTATGAAAGGGTTCACTCACAGCCACAACCGATGGTCACATAAGAGAAATAGTCTAGCACGGGGCTAGTACTCACAAATCAGTGTTTCAAAAACGCCAGAGAGAAGGGACCCAGATAATTCCAGTCTACGTGTGACATCAGTGGGACCTGTGTGTATTGACTATTCAGGGTCTGTTGAAGGCTATAAGAGATCATTTTACTCAGGAGTTTGAAGATCCAAGACAGGGAGGTCGAAGAACCCCCCGGAGGGAAGGGGGGCTTCACCAAATATCAAACCTCATAATACGAATGATGAGCATAGGAAATATGAAGATGCAGAGTCTTGGTCTTGGGGGTGAGGAAGTATTTCCAATTTAACAATTATTCCTCACATGAATAAGGTAGAATTTCAATTTACTAGATTAAGGGAAAATAATCAATGGGGTGGGACAAAATAGTCCAAGTAAAGAACATTGATGTGAAGAGGATTACTTGGAGGAAATTCAAAATGACTTTTTAGAAGAAATATTTTTCCAAACATTATTATGACATAAAGATGAATGATTTCTTTGAACTCAATCTTGGGAGCATGACCATGGATGAGTATGAGAGAATATTCTTAGAGTTGTTGAGACATGTTGACTTCATTAAGGATGAGGAGGTAAATATTCAAAGGCTCATGAGTGGGTTACCTTCAATATTCATTCATAAGATATTGTATGGTGATCCCAAGACATTAGAGAAAGCAATAAGGACAACCATGTGCCTCTATGATCAACATAGAGGAAGAAAAAATTTCCAAAAGGCTTGGGAAGACAATAAGAAAAGAAATATGGAGCAAAGTAAGAAAGGTCATAAGCCATCATTCTTATGAAATGGTTCTCAAGGGAAGTCAACTAAAAATGATCCTATAATGTTAGAAAAATTGGAAAAAGGGATGGGGAAATAGCCTATTAAATGTTGGATTTGTGAGGGAGATCACATGTATAGATATTTCCATCGTAGAGGTGAAAGAGTGGATACTATTAGAAATTTACAATGGGATGATATAGTTGACTATATGGGAAGAGGAACGCTAAGGATCTATGAAACCTTGGACAACAAGAAAGACAAATTTGAGTCTCATATGATTGAAGTAGAAGGTAATATCAATGATCAACCTATAAGTATTTTAATTGATTAAAGAGTTATCCATAGTTACATTGATCCTAATCTTATTGAGATATTTCATTTGCAAATAAGAAAGAAAAAATCATGATTCATTCAACTAGCTACAAGAGCTAAAAGAAGAGTCCATGAGCTGGTTAAGGATAGTCCAATGGACATGAATGGACTAAGCACACATGGATATTTGAATACCATAACTTTGGGTTCCTATGATTTCCTAATTGGTACGAATTGGTTGGATAAAAATTATGTTGTCCTGGATTGCTATAACAATTCCTTTACCTATTTGGATGAATAAGAGAAATCAAGAATAGTTCAGGATATTCCAAGGCTAGTATCTATCAGAGAGATTTCATCCTTATAGATGGAAAGAAGCTTCAGAAAAGGATTTCAAATTTATGAATCCCATATGGAGGAGGAAACTAACGATAAAGTGCCAAGAATTGAATACGGTCTAGTCTTGAAAGAATTTTAAGATGTTTTTAGAGAGATACTAGGGTTTCCACCCAAGACAGATATATATTTCTCCATTAATCTTATGCTTGGAGCTACCCTAGTGTCCAAGAATCCTTATAGGATGACTACACTACAACTAAAGGAATTATAAATGTATATTGAGGATATTTTTAGGAAGTGGTATATATTCCCAAGTGTGTCACCTTGGGGTGCCCTACTATTGTTTTTGAAGAAGAATGATAGAAACTTAAGACTAGGCATTGGTTTTAGGCAGTTGAATAAAGTGACCGTGAAGAACAAATATCCTTTTCCAATGATAGATGATAGTTTTGATCAACTAAACGATGCCAATATTTTATCCAAGATCGACCTCGAGTCAAGATACCATCTGGTGCGAATTAAAGAACAATATATGAGAAAAACAACATTTAGAACAAGGTATGTCCATTATGTGTTTACAATGGTGCCATTTGGGTTGTCAAATGCACCAAATGCATTCATGTGTTTGATGAATGACATCTTCATAAATTATTTGGATAAGTTTGTTATTTTCTTCTTGGATGGCATACTTTTCTACTCTAGGTATGAATAAGAGCATGATGATTACTTGGAAATGGTGCTACAAGTATTTAGGGAGAATCATATATATGAAACATTGAGCAAGTGCTCCTTTTATTAGAAGAAGATACATTATTTGGGCCATGTCATTTATCATTTATCAGGAAGGGATAACAGTGGACCCTGAGAAGATAAAATTCATCGAAGGATGTCCAACCTCAAATAATGTCTCAATAATGAGATCATTTGTGGGCTATTGTCACAAGGGAAGACCCATGGTCCAATACTCAAGAGTGCACCAACAAAGACCTAACTACCAGCCCTTTTGGCAACACCTGAGAAGTAGATGAAGTCTCACCTAAGGTAGAGGCAGGGGTTGTTGCAAGAGTTAGGTGTTTGCAACCTTACCCGGGACACATATATGTGATTCTAACACTTAATAAAGCACTTAGCATTGGTGGTTCTTTAATATGTAGTCAATATCCACTCTGTTGATAACACAGGGCTTCACACCATTCATAGTCATCTAACATATTCAAGCACTTAGAATCAGTAAACTACATCAGATCTAACAAATCAGGCACTAAGCCTATTCATACATGTGTATCAGATATAACATCCTACATATCATTAGCACAATAAGTATAAGCAGATATATTCATTCATCTCATAGAACTTAGCAAAATAGGAACATAAACACATTGAGACAAGCACAAAGCAACACAACACAATGTTTATGTGGTTCACCCCCACCCTGAGGCTATGTCCATCAATTCTTCTTCTTTATTAGAGTCTTCAATTAGTTACAAGCACAGAGCCATCAAAACCCTACTGCACAAAGGACAGAAGATCTACGCAGCTCTCTAGATCATTCCTCCTTGCGTTACAACACAAAGCCTTTTCCAAATTCCTACGAAGACTTACACTTAGCCCTGCAAGTCTCATATAGGTACAAAGCACTTATAGACCTTACTTGCACTTATCATACATCACATAGATTCCGATCTATATTCTATCTCACTAGCTTACTATTTATACATACAAAATAGGCCTAAGCATGGGTAAAACCCATGGGCCAATATCCCAATCCCATTACATATTCCCAAAAACCCAAAATGGACCCAAAAGTGGGCCAAGATCCTATGATCTCCACTCCATCTTGCGCTCCTCCTTCAACGGCTATGGAAGTCCCAAAATAGGTTAATATGACCAAGGAACTCCCAAAACTTTGTCAAGGGCCAACAAGCCCCCAACACTCACTTTTGGCTCGTCCCAAGTCACTTTGGTATGAGAAATTATGCCTCAAATTCTTTGAGCTTGGCTCGAGCTACTTCGACCTACTGTAGTGCTAAAACATCTTTCTCAGTGAACTCTTGGAACATTGCATCGTTCATTGGACCTTCTAAGCATTGTTCTACGGTGATGACGATCTGTTCCTATTCAATTCCTTGGCTTTCAACTTTAGTGAACAGTTGGCATGCCTTTTCTTGCACTGGTTGAAGTTGTTGACTAGCTTCCATTAATTTACTCTGAATCATATGGATATGTTGTTGGGTTGTTCATTTCTCTTGAGACCTCTTCATTCTTTCCACTGGTGACAAGGCCTTCAGCTACGCTTGTAACGTATCGGCATGTTGCTTTGCTTCTTGGAGCTATGACTCCAATGCTTGTAACTATATATTATCCATGAGGTTATCGTAAGTCTGGGCACTCCGGTTACTCAACTTCTTGCATTACAAGGAAAGAGATTTTAATCTGCCAACTGTGCTACGGGTAGTTGCTTCCCTTAGGTATCTTACCCCCTGTAGAGTTTTGGGTACAACACGGAGCTCTAGATATACGATGCACTATTGTAGCTTCTGTATCATGTCTTTGAGTTGTGCCACCTGTTGTGGGATTCTTTCTTCGGTCTATACATCAATGACTGTCACAGAGTGAAGTGCTCTGTTGACCGCTTCCTTTACCTGTAGTTGCTCCACCAACAACTGTTCCTTTCCTTACTGTAGTTGTGCTTTCTCATCATTCCATTTTTCTTGGAGAGAACTCTTTTCTTATTCTCCAACACTGCATTGTTCTACAAGTAATCCATGTACTTGTGTCAAATCCTATATGGATTTCTCTACTTCATCTTGTGATTTTCGAAGTCGAGCCTTGACTGAATCCATGATTCGGTGGAGTTGAGCTAGCTCATCTCCTTCTTCTTGTGTTTCTCCTAACAAGGGTGTAGTGGAGACTATGTGCCTTGACTGAAGTGCTTGTTGCACTCCTTAGAGCTCTATCTCGATCTGAATATACATCGCCTCCTGCCTGGGTTCCTTCTCTGCAATCTCTAGTGAAGTGTCATTCAATGCAGCGATGATGAAGTTAAAGTCATCCGGGGTGAGGACAGTCTCGAAATTGGTCTTGGTTGCTTTCATTTTATTTCTAGAGGAAGGCTTATGGGGGGACACCTTTCTTTTCTTCGAGGGGTCCTCGTCATCCTTCTGCGATATTTCCTCACCGATCTCCTCACCAATACCTCCTTTCTCTGTTGACATAGACACAGTCTTCATGGATGTGCTCTCTATATCCTGAACTTCTTCAGGCTTCCTTATTTTACTAGGCCCGGGTGTATCTTGTGTATCTTCCAGACTGTCTTTATTTCATTTTTTCCCATTCGGAGTGGAATTCGAACAGATATATTGGTCAAACATCTATATTGCTTCATCATGGCAAAGTACTCTATGTCGTTGTTGTGAAATCTCGACGAAGCTCCAATTCTGCAATTTTTCTTTCTGCGAGGTCTCTTATAGAACCTATTGTAACTTTTTAGTATTAGCCCTTTTATTTCTTAACTTTCTATCCTTCTTTCCAGTGATCTTAGTCTTGGTAATGCTTTTATCATTCAAAGTCTTTTCTTCTTTGGTCTTAGTTACTTCACACTGTTGAAATTTTTTCTTAGGGTTCCTATGTAATACTTCTTCCTTGTCTGGGATACATAATTCAATCTTCTAGGGATCCTCTAGTGTTCTCTTAGCCTTGAAATATGAGTTGCTAGTATTATATATCTGCGATATGCTCTTATGTTCCTCAAATAAGTGTGCAATCCTTTTGGTCATAAAGTCTTTTAACTCTTGCTTCTTCTGTTCCAAAAATTATTCTTCCTCCTTTTGTCCATCTTGATCTCTATCAATCCAAGGTTTTCCTAATAACATGGTAAATGGGGCTCTGTCTTCAACAAATTTAATAATCTCAAAGTCCTCTTCTATCGAAGCTCCATTGACAGTCATAGGTATCCGAGCGAGCCTTCCACGTAGGTTTACTAGATTTCCTCTGAATAAACTTATTCCAAGGCATTCCTTAACAAGATGTCCTGGTCTTCTGCAACTATAATAGAGGGTTAATCCTCATTTTCTGTTAGATGATCCCCATTGTTTTCTGTACTGCGCACTAGGATCACGGTAGAGAACCTGCAACAAATTATTTCTAGGATCCTGCATCCATTTATTAGTCCAATCATTCTTTCTATGCATAGGTATAACATATCTTTCATTATTCTTATCAGACCTATTCATATCACATCTTCTTTCATCTATTAACACCCTAGCTTTCAAACTAGGACAAAACCTATCAGATATACCTAGATCCATACTCTAGAAGCAAAAAAATTCCACCTTTCTTACTTTTATAGAGCACAAATCTTTCAGATCTAAGAAATTTTAACTATTCTTACCTTTAACAGAGCACAAAGCTTACAGATCTTACCTCTTTCAATCAAAACTTCTCACTTTTACCTTTCTTGGAGCACAAAGCTTTCATATCCTTCTTCTTTTCTACAGATTCGACCTCCTTTCTTTAGTACAAATCTTTACAGATCAAGTAGAATACTGCACACTAGGGCACAGATCTACACACAGAGCTTTCACAGTTTTAGGATGAATCTTTGCACAAAGCTTCCTCTTTCTCAGTTCCCAGCAATCACAGTTTCAGGTCCTAGAAATGAAACCATTTGTTGGCACAGGGGCAGACCCAGGGTCCAACGCTCAAGAGCGCACCAACAAAGCCCTAACTACAGACCCTTTTGGCAACACCTACGAAGCAGATGAAGTCTCACCCGAGGTAGAGGCAGGGGTGGTTGCAAGACTCAGGTGTTTGCAACCTTACCTGGGACACAGATCTGTGATTATAACACTTAATAAAGCACTTAGCACTGTTGGTTCTTTAATATGCATTCAATATCCACTCCACTGATAATATAGGTCTTCACACCATTCACAGTCATCTAACATATTCAAGCACTTAGCATCGGTAAAATACATCAGATCTAATAGATCAGGCACTAAGCCTATTCATACATGTGTATCAGATCTAACATCCTACATAACATTAGCACTTTAAGTAAAAGAAGATATATTCAGTCATCTCATAGCACTTGGAAAAATGGGAACATAAACACATTAAGACAAGCAAAAAGAAACACAACATAGTGTTTATGTGGTTCACCCCCACCCTGGGGCTATTTCACCGATTTCTTCTTCTTTATTAGCGTCTTCAATTGGTTACAAGCACAGAGCCATCAAAACCCTACTGTGCACATGACATAATATTTGCGCAACTCGCTAGATACTTCTTCATTGCATTACATCACATAGCCTTTTTCAACTTCCTACGATGACTTTCACTTAGCCATGCAAGTCTCATATAGGCACAAAGTTCTTAGAGACCTTACTTTCACTTAGCATACATCACATAGATGTCGATCTACCTTCTAGCTCACTAGTTTACAATTTATACATACAAAATAGGCCTAAGCATGGGTAAAACCCATGGGCCAATATCCCAATCCTGTTACATATTCCCAAAAACCCAAAATGGACCCAAAATTGGGTCAAGATATCATGATCTCCACTCCATCTTGCGCTCCTCCTTCAACAAATTTGAAAGTCCAAAAATAGGTTAATATGACCAAGAAACTCCCAAAACTTGGTCAAGGGCCAACATGGGCCTTTTTGGTTATTACAAAATATTTATTGAAGGATTTTCAAAGATTACACATTCAATCACTTCTTTACAAAATAAGCCAGTGAAGTTCGAGTGGACCTCTGAATGTGAGGAAATATTTCAATACTTGAACAATTTATTGGCAAGTGCATCGATATTGAATATTTTTTATCCAAATTAATATTTCATTGTGTCCATTGATGCTGGCAAGGAAGGGCTTGGGGGATTCCTTAGCCAAAATGGGCATATGATATGCTACGAGTCAAATAATTTTAAAGAACATGAGAGACACTATGTCACTCATGATTTATAATTGGTATCCATAGTTCATTCCTTGAAGATGTGGAGACATTATCTTATGGGAAAAATATTTGAGTTGAGGACAAACTATAGTAGTCTGAAATATTTGTTTTGATAACCAACTTAGAATGATATAAAAATCATATGGTTGGAATTCCTTAATGAGTTTGAATTTGATATAAAGTGTATCAAAGACAAGGAGAAAAATGTGGTAGATGCACTCAACAATAGTGGACGTGAGATGCATGCTACAACCATTAGCATGTAAAAATATGATTTAAAAGCCATAATATTGGAAGTTGCAATATCATAGTAGCAGTATATGCAAACAACCGAAAAATTACAACAAGGTAATTTGCAGAAAAAAATCAAAGATTATGAGATGACAGAGGATGTAATCCTCATGTGTAGGGGAAGATTTTATGTTCCTAAATATTAGGATATGAAAAATGTGGTGTTAAGAGAAATGCATAATGCGCCTTATGTTGGGCACCCAGGTTAGCAAAAAACAATTGTAGGAATAAAGAGTCAATAATTTTGGCTAGGTATGAAGAAAGAGGTGGTTGATTGTATATCCAAATGTTTATAATGTTAGAAGGTGAAGGATGAGCACAAACATCCAACTGGATTTCTATATTCACTACCCCTCCTGAGTGGAAATGGGAACTTGTGAAAATTTATTTTATTACCAAGATGCCTAGGACAATAAAGAAACATGATTCCATTTTGGTGGTGGTGGATAAGCTAACAAAAGTTGGTCATTTTATTCCATTGAATCTCACTCGCAAGGTAGATAACATTGTAGATATTTATATGAGATAAATTTCCATGCTAAATGGTGTGCCTAAGAAAATTGTTTCTGAGAGAGATCCCATGTTCACATAAAAATTTTGGAAGGGATTATTTAAAGGATTTCAAACAAATCTGAATTTTAGCATAACATAACACACATAATTATATGGGAAGATAGAAAGGGTCAATCAGGTGATTGAGGATATGCTAAGAATGTTTGTGATGGACAAACCATCAAAATGGGAATATTATTTACATTTAGTTTAATTTTTTTATAGTAATGGGTATCATACGTCTTTGAATATTAGCCCATTTGAAGCATTATATGGCCGGAAGTGCAACACACTAGTGAGCTAGGACAACCTAGTAGAAAGAGAAGTGGTTGGGACAAAATTTCTCAGATCATTGAAAGCGAATATGGTGAAAATAAATCATAATTTAAAGGTTTCTTAGGTCTAGAAGAATATTTATGCAGACAAGGGTAGAATGAATAAAGAATTTAAGGTGAGCAAGCATGTCCTCTTGAAAGTGAAATCTAATAAGATTTCACTAAAATTGGGCATCTTTCCAAATATGGAAGTAATACATTGTGGACCATTTGAGATCCTTGAAAATATTGGTCATGTTGCATACATGATTTCACTTAGTGCATCCATGTGCATACATAATATGTTTCATGTGTTTTTTCTTAAAAAGTATGTTCCTGATGCTAATCATGTAATTTATTGGAATGTCATCCAGGTGGAGCAAGAAAGCGGTTTCTAGGTTCATTCAGTGTGCATATTGGACAAGAAAGTCAAGTTGCTTTGGAATCAAGAAAAAGGATAGTAAAATTCTAGTGGACCTATTATGGTCTCGAAGATGAAACATGGGAACATGAAGATGCCATGCGAGGAGAGTACCCACATCGTTTTGGAGTTTTTAAAAGAAAATTTAGTTGTAAATGTGTATATAATACACTAAGGACAGTGCATAAATAAGGGGGTGTAATTTAATACCCCCAGGCCAAACTCCAAATTGTATATATATATATTGAGGCCATAGTGCCTTTGTGATTTAGGCCAATGAGCCTAAAAAATGTAATATGTAATAACACTCATTTTTATTAATAAAAATCCATCACTCCTTCAGACTAAGTCAAAATAAAGAGTATGGGGGGCTAGGACTCCATGAGAGGGAAAGGGGGATACGTCAAGGGGGCTTAAGACAAGGAATAAAATAATATTGTTTCTAATTCATAAGATTTATGATATAATTTATCTAAGTTCCTAAGTGAAGGGAAATGAATTACCAAATGGAGACAAAGGTAGTTCTAGAGTGAGAAGTGTCAATATGGGAAAATAAAAATATAATGCAGGGGAACTTATTCTAAGGGGCATCATTCTTCCAATAAATCAGTCATTATTGCATCCATCATCTATACCTTCGATGGAGAGTTTAAATGGAAGTTGAGGTTGACTATTACCTAGTAAATCCTTCTTGGTTTGGGTTGAATAAGTAGGTTGTCATGAATGTAGAGAATTCTCTCTGCGTGAGAAAATTTTTGGAAATAGTTTTCCTGTGTGTTGGGATAGTGGGTGATGTAAATTCTTCAGAAACATTTTTTTCCAAATGATACATAGCTTTGAGACTTCCTAGTTGATTTGTTGTTGAAGTCTTGGAAAGGAAGTGGGACATCCTGAAGGACTATTGAGCAAATAAGGGGGTATATTTCCTTGGGAGGGACAAGTTGTGGGGAATGAAAGGATCTAAGTTGGGAACTATTGTTGGAGTGTGAAACTAGGCCTATTATTTATTATATTTTTTTTCAAACCTGATTTTGGCTTATGTATCCTTTTCCTTGGTGGAGTCATACCCTAGCTCAGGGTTAAATTCTTGTTGAGAGAATATAAACAACATAGAATACAATTGGGAGGAACTTCTGGGGTGTACAAGAGGTTGGTGATTTATAGAAAAAGATAAGTTTTCTTTAATGTGTGTTCACATGTTATTTATCATGTGTATGTTTATGTTAATTATGTTTTTTGAAATTGTACATAATTATGCATGGTTGTGCATGTTGTTGTTATTTATTCATAAATGTTGCATATGCAGGGCTTGATGGTTAATAAATGTTACATGTTAGTAAATTTTAGTAGTATTGGAAATGGAATTCAGACGCAAGGCTTGAATCGTTGTGCATGCTAGGAAACAATTATGTGTGCGACACAAGGTTTGTTGAGAGTGTGGATTTTCTCTGTGAGTTTTTCCAGAATTAGAGTTGGTATCAAAAAATAAACTTTGTGTCACGTGACCTAGATTAGGGTTTGGGTACATTACATGAATGAAGGAATTTTAGAGTAAATTACTCCTATAAAATCATGCTTTATATGAATAACTTTCCCTTTCATTATTAGACGCTTCCCATCTTTATCTCCTATCATAATTGTTTTCAAGTTAGTATTCTTTGAATTGATATTTACCAAACCATACTTCATGAGGATTTTACGTCCATATTATTGGATGGATACTAAGGATAGAAATTTCTTTTTAAATTTAGGTACAAGCCAAACATTTGAAATATGTTTTCACCAATTTATACGCAACTTTTTTACTAAACCTTTTCCTTGGAGAACATGAGTTGTATCATAAGATAAGTAAATTGGATTTAGTTGAATATCCTAGTAATTCCAAAAGTAATCCCTATGAAATGTCATATGTTGAATAGCTCCTATGTCCAATATCTAATCAATATTCAAATGAATTTCTTTGTAGATTGTGAGTGTCAACTAATGCTACTGAATCAACTTCCTATACTAAAATAAAACATATTCATATTGTTCATCCTAAAAATCCTAATCCTCCACATATTAAACTGATGAGTAGACTTTTAATTTTATCTCAATTTTGAAGTCTTCTTAAACTTTGGAAATTGATCATTACATGTTCAGAAATTTGATTCATAATGACACTTCCTTAAACATCTTTTCACTTTACTTGAATTAAATTTATACCTCTTCTAGATTATGCATTATAATTAGGAGGATTCATATTACTTTGAAAATTCGATCGATTATAATTATTACTTCCTCTACCTCGACTACGATCTATACCACGACCTTGATTAGAAGACTAATTTTGATAATTCCCATTTTTTTTGTACCTTTCTTTTTAGAACTATCAACTTTGGTTGAACTAGTAAAATTAAGATCCTCTCCTGATCATTTTTTTTTACTAAATGACTTACTATGTAAAGCCAAAATTTCACAAAATGAATCAAGAGTTGCACTTGATAATTTATCATTGATTTGCAAAGTTTCCATAAAGTGTTTATAATATGGAGGCATGTAATTTATCAAGATCAAGATTAAAAAACTACATTCAAGTTAAGGAAAGACAACGTTGGTGATTTCCTTATGTATGTTGTTTATCTTTGAATTATATTATAACACATCATCATTATCAACTAATATTTTCTTAAGCAACTTGATTTGTAATTCAAATGTTTGATATGCAACAAGAGTATCAAAAAACTTGGAAAATTTATTCCAAGTAGCCTAAGTAGTAATAGAATTCTGAATATAGCCCCCGGGGGGCAGCTCAATTGGCAAGTGTCGTGATATAGCGTGTTATGTACGATAAGGTTCCAAGTTCAAATCCCCCCGACTTACCCGTGCCTGCGGAAGGGGCATACGTATGGAACCTGGAGGTTATAGTGGTAGCGGTCGGAATTGACCCCGTGTCACGCGAGTACGAGACCGGCCCAGTTGTCGATTCCGCNAAAAAATAGAATTCTGAATATGAACAAAAATTTGTTCAATTACAGAAGATCAAAGAAAATAAATATATTTTTCATATTTTAATTCCCATTTATCCAATAGACCAACTTCAGTCGATCTATAAAGAAGCGTATCGACATCACAAATATCATGCCATAACACATTATATCGATGATTTTTCATATGGCGTTTCCAAGGTTTGTAATTCTTGGGGGCATCCAATTTATTTGATTCAATGAAGGTTTATTAACTCAAACATGCCTAGTGATGGCATATCTCTTTGACGGATTGGAATTTTTTACCATGAAAAAGTAACAATAAGAAACCCAAAAAAGAGTACACACACTACAATAAAAAATTGGCATTTTCTAGGGGCTTCTCCTTGATCATCTAAAAGTCTCATCAAAAAGAGAATTTGAGAAGGTTTCACACTAGAATATTCTCAATATCTTGGATTCAATATCACCTTCTTTTATTCAAAATTACAGTTGAATAATTATAGAGAAGTGAAACTTGTCAAAATTTTACAATCAAACTTTGTTTATACAATGTTGTTCCCCCTCGAAATAATAAATATTTATATCTTCAAATCAGTCCTCTTATAACTCTCATTTTTATGATATTAACATAAATAAGTGATTTAGTTTATATGTATATGCATATGTATTCATGTATATTTCTTTCTTCTATGATTTATGTATTCATGTATATGTCACTTAATGAATAAAAAAGTGACATTTGTTTATGAACTTGTGCATAACACATTATTTTAAACCCTGGAGGTTAGGCACTGTAACTGTTGTGAGGGGGAGAATGACTTCTCTCGGTAACTGAAACATGTCCATGGTTAGGGGCACCATGTCTTGTCATTCTTTTTGGATTGAAATGTTATCCTATTGGCATGAAATCATTGATAGTGTCAACAAAATCGTGAAGATGAAAGGAATTCTTCCAGACAGTCAATCCTATCATGAAAATATTCACTATTGTGAGACCATTGTTCTACTACAATATGGTGATGATGCCCTAACCTGATAATTACACTTCATTGCGATGATTTCCTTATTTCACCTCTACAATGGCATTCAGTGCTTGAGCTACAAGCATGAATGAATACCCCCTGTCTAAAATTCAAGGATATTTTATGGTGTAGAACCATTGGCCTTGTTATCCTTGTTCATGTCTAAAAAAATGACTCACCCTCTTTACAATATGCACTCTTTTCATGTAAAGGGAAAACACAATTGATTGAAGTGGAACATGTGAATGGATTGTAATAATGATGATCAACAGATGCCAACTAGCATGAAGTTTTGAGAGACTCTTTTTCTATGTTACCTCATCAAAACTTTAGAATCCTTGAAGAAATTAGATCCTACATTGGTGGAAAATTATGTGGCCATGGGTTTAAGTCTTGTGGTGGGTGCCAACCGAATTAGAAATAGTTTTGGTATATCTGATGCATATAAAGAACCAAAATGATATATGATGTGGGTAGATCTAAAATATATTTTCATATTTACATGTACCAATATATTGATCTAGACTAAGAAATTTTTTAAAAAACATGTAGCTCTAGAATTTAATTGCTATATTTATACAAAGATATGAAGAAATTTTGCAATATGATCCCTATAGCCAATTGAAAAAAAATATATTTTATCCTAATATATATATATATATATATATATATATATATATATATATATATATATAACACATACTTCATTATCAGATATTTACAAATTTTAATTGTTGATTAACTTATAACATATTACAAATACAAAACTATAAATGTCTAATATAGTTCTATAATTGTAATCAACAATAATGTAAAGATTACATATGAAAAATATACAATATGATATTGATATTTTCTGCTACTATAAACCAAACTTTTCCATATCGAATTGACAACAGGATTGCCTCGGAAATTGTTGTCTTTGAATTTGGAGAGATATAAGTTGATGTTGTGGAGACTTCATTTCTTCCTCAATACGTCACCAATCCTTACAACACCATTCAACATAGTTCTAAAAGAATTTTGAGGTGTCCTTGGGCACACAATTTTATTAATAAGGAAAAAGAGTTAGAAAGAGAAGTGAGCGATAACATACTACTACTCAGCTAGGGAAATACATATCTTATATACTCTAACTCTAAGATAAATTATAGGAGAAAAAACTATCATATAATCACATGAGTATTATATATTTCCTATACATATTAAGCTAAATGTCCTCTTGACAAATAAAATAAAATAATCTAATTCCTAAAAAATTTAATCTAGGAAAATACATAGACTTCTAAAACTTTTGGATTATAAGGCTAACAAGAGGTACATGTATACATTATTGGAATATGGTGTGAAAAGATGAAATGTTTGAAAATGAATAAAACTTTGAACTATATAATTTGTATTTATGAAAAAATTATATAACTTAGAAAACATTACAATTAGTATATTACTTTTTATCTAAAATATATTGCGCATGTTCGTGTCAAGATGTTGGTTTTGCTGAGCACACACATATACTGAGTTGGGGGGGGGGGGGGGGGGGNGTGGTGAATTAGTATAAGATTTTTCATTTTTCGTTTTTAAACATTCATCAACCATAAGAGAGTAATCAAATATGATATCTATCAACTGCATAACATGGAACATAATATTTACATGGAAACCCTTTCAAGAGAAAATGATAAAAAAATTATTTATAATTCCCTGTAGGCACCAAACTATTGATACAAATATTTCTAGGAACCAACCTATTGGAAAAACCAATTCCCACTGGCACAAATCCTAATAGGAACCAACCTACTCTTATCGATATTCATAGACAACAATCTACTAGAAATACCAATCCCCACAACTAAGCACCAACTTAATAAGAGACAAAAATGTGTTTGTTTGAGAAGAACCATTGTAATCTTATAGATATTCATAGACACCAATCTACTAGAGACACTAATCCCCACCACAAAGCACCAACTTAGAAAGAGACATCAATCTCTTTGTGTGAGGTAAGCCGACGTTTGTTGAGTGTTCTTACTACTTTTTCCTTCACCAATTATGTTTGATACTTCTACCTTCACAATTCTACTCATTGTTTCTTCCCTCTCCAAGTCTACTCATTACTTATGTCGTTAGAATATTAACCAAAATTTGAATTTCCAAATGGTAACTTTCTCAAATCTTGTTGTTTTGGGACTCTTCCAAAGAATGAACTTGTATATCATACCACATATCCAATTTTTCAAATATGATTATGAAAATGTTAACTGAGGTACTGCCATGTGTCTCCTATATTCTCTAAATTTTTCATAGTCTAAAGAGTCCCATAAAAGAAGTTATAGTGAAAATACCAAAGTAACTTGTTTGAAACTGATTTCAGAAGAATTTAGGAACCCCAAAATCCATAGGGAATATATCCAAAAGTATAGAGAAACAATATATGAAATATCTGGCACATTTATACCAATATAACTCCTCTATATCTCCAAATTCACATGTTCTAAAACATCCCAAAAAACAAGTTATAGTGAATATGCCAAGATGACTTGTCTAAAACTTATTTCATGAGCATTCACAAACCCTAGTTTCCACAGGGAATATATTTGAAATTGTATCGAAAAAACATATGAAAATTTCACTACATAAAAAAAACAATATTTCCCCCACATCTTCCAAATTTCAAGGTCTGAAACCTCCTATAAAAAAATTCATTAAAATTCCAAGCTGGCCTAAAAATAATTTCAAAATTTAATCTTTGGTGATCCATTTTTCACACACTAACTTTCCCTCAATGCTTTCTCTTTTTATACTTTTTCATAACTTTTCATGATGGGACATGCCCCTTAATTAAATAATTAATTCCCAATACCATTGAAAATACCCCAAATACCATGGGAAAACATCCCAATCCATGCGGAAATACCCTAAACCCATGGCTTTGAAACCATCATTTCACTTTTTACTTTTTCACATGCACCCATTTTTTAATACAGACACACACACACACACACACATATATATATAACAAACTTGGAAATGTCGTGTGTATTGTGATGATGTAATATGACATTAATGACATCATCAATCCTTTGAGATCAATGATAATAATTCCAACAATATCCCCCTTTGTCATTGATGGAAATTGTGCAATGAAACACATAGTCCACCATTTATAAAAATAATCCTTCCCTTGTATGAAACTCTCCCCCGGGCCCCTATCTTCAAATCTCCCAAGAATAAAGAGAATTCTTCTCCTATCTACAAATCTCCCCCTTTGACATCAATGGAAAAGGGATTCTTCCCATAAACTTGTGCTTCACCTTAAGAACTCAATTGAAACTCCAATCAATTGTAATGTCAGGTCAATCCTTCGTCAATCCTTGGTCAACCACTTTCA
This sequence comes from Picea engelmannii, assembly GCA_009831015.1. NCBI lineage: Eukaryota > Viridiplantae > Streptophyta > Pinopsida > Pinales > Pinaceae > Picea > Picea engelmannii. The sequence continues at coordinate 886,800 of ML779538.1, forward strand.
AGGAAATGATCAGTAAGTACAAGGAATATCGCATGAGTGTACCATTGATGATACACATAGGTATGAAGTCCTTAAACATTTGGTCAAATGTTTCTAAGACCATCCATCAATCAAACTATGATATATACTAGTAGTCAGTATTGGTCAACAATTTTGTCTTTCATGTCTCTTCCACAAATATATGAAAGCACAATTTCCATTCCTTCAATTTTTATAGTGAAGATGATAATACAAAACATTTTTTTTCCAGTTTATCAAAGCAAGTAGGCTCAGGTTTAGGTTCACTTATAGAAGTATAAAAACCCAACATATCAACAACAATATCATTTGTATGCTCAAATTATTCCATGTGAGGAAGAGGAAACTCATCAATATGTTTGGAAAAATAAATAATATATTTCTCTTCTAGAAAACTAGTCTTAAATCCACCTGCAGCAAAGCAAACTTCCCTGCTTGTAGCAAGGCTAGGTGTAGGTAGGGAGGAAACAACAAAATCATATGCAAGACCAGCCTTAATGAATGGATACTTAAAAAATGATGATATCATTTAATATTTCAGTACTCTTTTCAAAATTCAAGCTGATATTCAACTTAGTAGTTGTTTTCTCTGGTTCATTTCTGAAGGAAACAATTTCAAATTCTAGTTATTTGTATTTTTCTTCTTTTTTCTTTAGTTGGATTCTCACCACTTATTATTATAATTTATCCTTTAGGTTCATGATATTATTTTCTTTTTCTTCAAGTCTTTGTGACATTTGGTCTTTTGAATCACAATCCTCTTCTTCATATTTTTGTAGTTTCTCTTTTTGTTTCAAATTTTTTTTCCTAAGCTTGTTTATTTCACTTAAGGAACAAATTAGTTTTTCCTCAAGATTAACTTCCCCATCTATTTCAACATTTTCCTCTACTTCTGATTCAACTGCTTATATCCCTTTATCTTCATCAATCTTTGTTTTGGTTTACATAAACAAATCTTTGTCGCTATTACTATAGAAACTTGTTTAAGTTCTTTCTTCAGATGAGTCACTAATCGATTTTGAGTACATATTCTTCTTATTATTATAAGAGTTCTTCCTCATTCAATGCTTGTCCTATTTGTGGTTATTTTGTGTTGATGATGTTTAATCCCTTTCTTTACATTATGGTCTTCTTTATCATAACTAATTTCATCCTTAACATATGGACACTTATCAACAAGATATACTACTTTTCCACAATTAAAGCATTTAAAGGGAAGCTTACCTTTATATTTTCTAGATACTTTATTGAATTTCCTCACAAAATGGGATTACATTTCATTTGATTCATTGTCAGAGCTATCGCTTGATTCATTCTCTCCCTTATTTTTCTTCTTTGAGGATTTGAAGTCTTCTTCTTTATTTGATGTCTTTTATTTCTCTATCATCATTTCATATACTATGAGGATAGCATGAAATTCATCCATTGGTAATGAATCAAGATCCTTCATTTATTTAGTGGTGGAAACTTTAGCATCAAATATTAATGGGAGTGACCTTAACACCTTTTGTAGAATCATGACTTGTTCAACCTTTTAAGCAAGTCCTCTAATGGCTTTGACAATTTCATCCACACAAAGGAGATAGGATGCAACATTTTCTTCGTCTTTCATTTTCATACTCTCAAGCTGCATTCTATGAGTTTGGAGATTTTACTTTTTAACCTTGTCATCACCTTAAAAGGTATTTTGAAGTTTGTCCCAAATTTATTTTTCTGATCCACAATCTATCACCTTCAAGAATTGGGATTTTAATAGACCATAGAAGATGAAATTCATGGATTTTGCATTATGTTCACAAGGATTCTTCCTGGATGCATTTTTGTAACGTCCCCAGCCATCAACCTCTACCAAGAAATGCTACCCAAACACCCTTATCTTTTTCCAACTAGCTTTTATACTAATTTGTAACGTCCCCGACCATCAACCTCTGCCAGGAAATGCTACCCAAAAAATCTTATCTTTTTCCAACTAGATCTGATACCAATTTGTGACTGTTCCTGAACTTAAATGAACAGGCCAGGCCATGCCACCAAATAATTTTGCGGAAATATTCACATATAAAACTTAACAGGAATAAATAGAGATAACATATGATATTCATATATAATTATTTACATATCTATCTAATGCAAGTTTAGACTATACATTAACATTTTGTACATACACATATTCTTATGGAGTTCTTCTATCACACAACTTAATACATAAATAACAGTAAAAACATACATGTAGTAATCACAGACAAAACCATAGATGTAATAACATATATAAATACATAGCATGTAAATGAACATAGAAATGGGTACTTATATTTTAATTGAGGACCAATAGTTGCATGTAGACCTTCTACGAGCCTCCCAGCCTTACACCATGTTGTTCATCATGCTTAGAAGTGGGTCACCCCTGAGTTGGGACTAAAATCCACTGGGAAAGGGATTCCTAGGCTTGGCAAGGAAAGCATGGAAGTCGCACAAAACAACAGGAAGGATTTTATCCCAGGAGCCACTTACACCCACAACCAACAGACTCTCATTCCCCACATGCATGTTCCACCTCATGAGGGTACACTGTTAAGCCCTAATATTGGCTCATTACCCCATAATTGGGGCATATTACATTAATAATGTTGTTTTATTTATGTCAGATTTATTCTATTAGTTGTAATTATACCTCCTAGTCTCCTATATATACCAAGGATACATTTTCATTTGGAATGATCTTGTACTTGAACATTTATGTGGGGTAAAAGGAGGTTTCCCCCTTGAAGAGGCTTATTATCTGAACTTCTCTCTTTTTCAAGGAGTTTAGTACTTATTCTGAGGTTTTTCTATGCTATATTGATATTTGGTTCCTAACATATGGTATCAGAGCTCAAGGTCTTGGGGTTTCGCTGCTACATCTGAGAAATCATGGAATTTTCGATATAACTTTTTTTCTAAAATGATTCATAAGGAATGGATTGGAGGATATTTATTATATGGAGCAACATACGTTGGGTTAAAAATTCAGTGCCTGAGGACCTATGCTTTTGGAGATAAATCCTTTGTAAGATAGGGTTTTGGAATCATTCTGAATTGAGTCATTGCATATTTTTCGCTATAAAATGTTTTCTATAACGTTTCAGACCCTGAACTCCAGAGGATATTCTTTGAAATTATTAAGGTACCTATGGTAGAAATTTCATCTTCTAGGGCATCGTAAATTTGTAGATACACCCTATGGAAGATAGGGTATCTCACTAGTCCTATTGACTAGTCTCAAGAAGGTGTTACGGGTAAACAAATCATAAATCCTTCCTATAGTATCCAAATTGAGTGATACTATTTGCATTGGATAGTGGACAGACCATAGTAGTTCTAGTACAAGTTTCAGAATATATCAATTATTTTGTGTGGGGCACGCTATACAAGTGAGATCTCCAGGTCAACAAGTTGTGGGGAAGTTACCGTAAATTCCACTTGGCACATCCAATTTTTATTAAACCTGCAGCATTGAAGAGAAGGAATATGACACAGGGCACGCCACCCATCACGTCCGCTCTCACAGGATCTTCTTACTCTCAGCCTGAAGAACTCCAACGTTCTTCTATTTCCCTATCAAGAAATCTACACCCACAACAATATTTCCCCGAGGCCTTCCTTTTACCACTGGGAGATCAGATAAATCTTGTGATCTCGCGAGTTCGTGAATCAAAGCCTCCAACTCTTCCTTTCAAATCTTGCGAGACCCGATCTGACGATATGTGTATGGCCCTTTTCTTTATTAGTGCCCTCACCACATGTAACCGTAGGCTAGGCTTAAATGTCAGCGCCTCTCGCAACCTCGCAACCTCGCAACCTCATAGCTTGAACCGTCGAGCTTTCACCCTCCTATTTCGTGAATCCCCGAGATGTGAGAATTCAACGGAGCGTTGACTCCTATCTTCAGCCAAAGCGTGTCCACCCATTGACCACGCGGGTCCCACCTTATGCTCTGCCACGTGTCCACGTGAACCTCACTCTCGGCACTTCGCGACTTGCGAATCCTAACGCCAATACTTTGGAGCTTCTCACGGCGAGATACCGAGGACTTCATGCCACCTGTATTCCACTTGCTTCTTCGTTATGGCCACCTGTCCTCCAACGATCGGAATCTCGCTTCTCGTAATATCGCGATCCTCGTGGCCAAATTCTCGAGTATTCTCTCATGAGACTTCGATACACGATCCCACGTGAGGATCCAACGGTCCTCCTATGACCTGGATCCAATGGCTATTCTCCTTCTCGTGCCTTGCGTCCTCGCAACTTTGGATACCCAATACTTGTGCTCTAACCCTGCGAACTCCCGAGTTCGCGAGATATCTCGATCTCTGCCACCTGTCCTACTCAGATGAACGGCTCCAAATCTCTTGCCACTTCGCTGCTTCGTGACTTGGAGTACCTAATACGTGGGCCTTCACTCTACGAACTCCCAAGTTTGTGAGATCTCTTGATCTCTTCCACCTATCCTACTCAGATGGACAGCTCCAAATCTCTCGCCACTTCGCCACTCGCGAAAATGAAGGACCTCCCTTTCTGTCCTCCAATGTCCAAGTCTCCGAGATGGGAAAATCTCCTGACACGCGTCCTCCACAACGAACGGTTCTGATCTTGTAGGGATGTCGTGCCTCGCGATATCGTTGTTCTTGTTGCACAACTTTTGGGGCTTCAACTTGCGAGTCCCCGATACATGATACCACGTGTAGATCTGACGGTTGCTGTGATCCGGGATTGACAGCTCTGTCTCTCCTGAGCTTCAAACCCTTCGATCCTTCACGCTGTAACCTCCTTGCACCTCTGCAAGATCTAACGATCCTCAGAACTTCGCGAAATATCTTCAGAGGATTTCGTCCATCCATTCTTCCTTGTGGAATCCACGAAATGAAAAAAAATGTCTCTCCACGAGACTTCTTCACCTGCTCGCAAGCTTGCGATGCTTCTCCCCGACTTCTAACAGTAGCTTCCCTACACTTACCCTTCAGTAAATTCGAAGGCCTATTCCTCCTGGGCTTTTCCACGACTCCATTCTTTATAAAGAAACCTTGCACGCACTCCTTGCGGAAAATCTCCAATCACGTCTAAGTGTTGAAGTCACTCGACTCTGTGCACTCCTGCAGCAGCAGTCTTCCAAAGCTTCTGCTCAAAATCGCAACTCTGAGACTTAGCTCAGCCTACGCTCTCCTTGCACGGCTCGTATAACCTGATTTCACCCCTGGTTGTATGAGAACAAGAGTTAACTATTTGAGCCTTCTATCTATGCACTCCTTGCGGACGACTTCAACTGCACTCCTTGCAGGAATTCTTTCTCAAATAGAGAAACAATTGAAACTCATTCCACTTCTTCTCAGACTTCAATCTCAATACATGAGATCATACACACAGCATAATAACAAATGCATAATAGGAAGTAATATTCATAAGCAGAGCATGCAACACACATACACAGAGAATAACACCACAGCCATGAATCTGAATCAACTTCTTCTATTAATTCAAGATATGTACATGGGTGTTCTTCTACAGTTCTCTATTTCTCTCCTACGCTATGGATTCTTCTAACTCTTCTTGAACTATCAACAACTACTACAATAATACAATGAGGGTGTCTATATCCGTTTTCCCTCCTGGACTCTAAAACTGTCTAATCTGAGAATTCAAATCTACCTACTTACACCTACTACTATAAATGCCTCTGTCTATCTCAGACGAGAGCGTATGGCTCGAGGTCTGATTACATTTTAACAAGGCTATTTCAGACAAGAGCGTATGGCTCGAGGTCTGATTACATTTTACCAAGGCACCTAAATTAAATCATCTCATTTATGTTTGCGCATCAACTTCAAGGGAAATTCAAAAACTTGTGTTGGATGTCTTCCAGCTGTCTTCTACTTCCACGTTGGTTTTGCTTGTCGTGAGGGATGCTCCTGCATCAGAATATCAGAGACCTATAAAAAAATAAAAGTTCATACTCAGAAGGGCCGAAATTTTGGAGATACAATAAAAGGAATATTTTCTAGCAGAACCACCTCAAAATCAAGGTTTAAAGTGATACATGGCCAACATGCCACCAAAAAAGGGAACTTCTACACCAAATAAGCCTCCATACAATCCTAATTGGACTCTTGATGAAGTTGAAGAAATGTGTAGGGACATAAATGATTTACAAAAGATGACAGTAACAAAAGATGAACTACAAGAGATGATGGATTCAACATAAGCTAAGTTTGAGGCAATAAATACTAAGATGGACACTTTAAAAGTGGAGATCATGGAAGGATTGAAAAATTTCCTAATAGAGAGGGCACCTGAAAGTGAAAATGTATCCCATGAAATTCATGATGAGGACACAAGGAAGGTGAATCAAGAATGGAGAAAATCCAACTTTGTTTGAAGAGCAACCATGTTCCTAAGATCGATATGAGGAAGTTTGATGGCAAGGACCCAATCACATGGATACTTCAGATGGAGCAATTCTTTGATCTAGATAATGTGCCACATACAAAAAAGGTACGAATTGCTTCTTTATATTTATCATCCAATCAATTTGTATGGTATTGATGGCTTTGTTCTCACAAATCACTTGTCACTTGGACAATTTTCACAGAAGAAATTATAGCACACTATGAGGATAAAAGGAGCAATACCTTCTTTAGCCAATTGATAAATCTCAAGCAAAAGTGTTCAGTTACCGAGCACATTAAGAACTTCCAAATATTGAATATAAAGGTAACAAATATTCTAGATGACCACTTGATTGATGTATTCATAGTAACTTTAAAGGATAACATTCAACATGAGGTTCGCCTTTGGGAACCCAAATCATTGGAGAATACATTTAAGGTGGCAAGCAATGTTGAAAGTAAAAATATGGCTATGGCTACTAGAAGGACCAATCCTAACATCTATAGAGAGAACAATGCTCCTTCTTCTAAAACATCTCAAAATACAAGGTTGACACCTCAACAATTGGAGGAAAGAAATGCAAAAGGCTTATGCTTTAATTGTGATAACAAGTACAATAAGGGACATAAGTGTGGTGAGAATAAATTATTCTACATAGATTGTGAAGAGGAAGAAGAACAAGAACAAGAACTATCTCAAGGTGAAAACATAGAAGCAATTTATTTTGAAGAGTTAACTCCCACAATATCGTGTAATGCATTGGCTAGAATTAGCACTCCTCAAACCCTCAAGATCGAATGATACATCAAAAATAAAAAGGTAATAGTCCTAATTGATTCTGGTAGTACTCATAATTTCGTTCACTATAAATTAGCCAAAGCTCTCAATTGCTTTGTATATCCAGTGCCAGAGTTTCAAGTAATGATTGTAGATGGAGGAACTATCAATTGCTCATGAAAATGAAATAAGATCAATCTTACTATGGGGGAATGTGTAATGAATAGTCCAATGATTTCTATACCCATGGGTGGTGCCGATGTTGTAATAGGAATCCAATGGTTACAATCATTAGGAATAGTGGATTTTAATTTTCAAGAACTTTTCATGAAATTTTCATTGGAAGGAAAAGAAATTGAGCTAAGAGGTATCACAGGGAAACCTAGTAAGGTGATAATATCTAATGGCATGACAAAATTATTTAAAAGGAGGCAGCAGGGCATTATTGCACAACTATGCTCACTAGATGTTAAAAAATCTAAGCCATCTATTCCTCAAGATCTCCAAGGGATCATTGATAAGCATTCCAAAGTATTTGAAGATATTCCCAAAGGTCTTCCACCCACTCGAAATAATGATCATGAAATTCACCTAATTCCTGGGAGTGTTCCTCCTAACATCAGGCCATATAGATACCCTTCTTCCCAGAAGAGTGAAAATGAGTGCATGGTTGAAGAAATGTTAGAGGTTGGCATTATTAGACCTAGCCAAAGTTCTAACTCTGCACTAGTGGTAATGGTATTAAATAAAGATAGCTCATGGCGTATGTGTCCAGATTATAGAGAGCTCAACAAGATCACTATTAAAGATAAGTTTTCCATTCGCGTCATTGATGAATTGTTAGACAAACTACATGGAGCAATCTATTTCACAAAATTGGATCTGCGTTCAGGGTATCATCAGATTACAATGAAGGAGGAAGATATCACAAAAACAACATTCCAAACTTATGAAGGCCATTAAGAATTTTTGGTCATGCCTTTTGGCCTTAAAAATGAACCTTCCACATTCCAAGGGTTGATGAATTCAATTTTCAAGCCCTTCCTTTGAAATTTTTTGTTAGTATTTTTTGATGATATACTAATCTATAGCAAGTCATGGGAGGATCATGTGTGACATGTTGACAAGGTGCTACAACTACTAAAGGAGCAACAATTATATGCCAAATCATCCAAATGTTTCTTTGGAGTGAAGGGGGTAGAGTATTTGGGTCATATTGTATCTCATGAAGGTGTCAAGGTAGACCCCAACAAGATTAAGGCCATGATGGACTAACCGATTCACAAGACATTGAAGAATCTTAGAGGATTTTTGGGTTTGACAGGTTACTACCGCAATTTTTTTCAACACTATGGAAGACTAACAACACCTTTAATGACACTAACTAAAAAGGATGCATTTTCATGGACTCCAGAGGCAACTAAATCTTTTGAACAACTTAAAGAGGTGATGTGAAAAGTTCCTGTCTTGACCACTCCAGACTTCACAAAAACCTTTATTGTGGAATGTGATGCCTTAGGAAATGGAATTGGTGTTGTCCTGATGCAAGAAGGAAGGCCCCTGGCTAAGTCAGACACTCAAGGGAAAGGACTTACACAAACCCATTTATGAGAAGGAAATGATGGAAATACTACATGCATTGAAGAATGGCATCCTTACATAATAGGTAGGCACTTCAAGGTAAAAACAGATCATGATAGTCTTAAATACTTCTTGGAACAAAGACTATCTTCAGAAGAACAACAAAAATGGGTAACCAAGATATTGGGTTATGATTTTGAAATCATATATAAAATGGGGAAGCAAAATGTTTTGGCAGAAGCACTCTCAGTAAAGGATGAAGATGTTGAGGCCCTTCTCTGTGTTATCTCGATCATCCAACCCAATTGGATAATAGAAGCAAGAGATGAATGGAAGAATGACAAAAGAGTGTGGACTCTCATTCAAAGTTTGCAGCAGGATTCCAGTGCATTAGATACATTTACATGGAAAAATGATTCACTATGGTACACAGATCGCTTGTATTTATGTAAGAACTTCCAACTCAAACAAAAGGTACTATTAGAATTGCACACCTCTCCAGTAGGAGGGCACTCGGGATTTTTGAAAATCTACCATAGAGTCAAGAAGGATTTTTTTTGGGATGGCCTTAAAACTGATGTTTAAAGGTTTGTGGCAAAATGTTTGGTTTGCCAACAAAATAAGGTGGAAACAGTTAAGAACCTAGGTCTTTTACAACCATTAGCCATCCCAAGTCAGCACTGGGAGGAGGTTTCCATGGATTTCATCACATGGTTACCGAAGTCTAAAGGAAAGAGTATCATCATGGTGATTGTTGATAGACTGACCAAGTATGCACACTTTTGTGCACTCTCTCATCCCTTCAAATCTAGTATGGTTTCCACCGCATTCATGGAGATAGTTCAAAAGCTACATGGAAGCCCAAAGATTATTGTAAGTGACAGAGATCCCATCTTCACTAGACATTTCTGGACATAATTGTTTTCTTCTTTGTCTACTCAATTGGCTCATAGCTCATCTTATCATCCTCAATCTGATGGACAAACCAAGATAGTGAACAAATTCTGGAAGGCTACCTTCGTTGCTTTGTCTCTGATAAAAAAACACAATGGTTCAAATGGTTACCCTTGGTAGAATGGTGGTATAACATTTCCTTTCATATTGCAATAAAAATGACACCATTTATGGAACTCTATGGATACCACCCTGCTTCCATCACTTCTTCTCTAAAATAAAATTCAAAGGTTCAAGTAGTGGAAGATCACATCGAGCATTAACAAAAAGTTCTCCAAATCTTAAAGGACAACCTGACCATGGCACAAAATCGCATGAAACAACAAGCATATCAACATCATAGTGAAAGAAGTTTTGAAGTAGGGAATTGTGTGTTTTTAAGACTACAACCATTCTAACAGATGTCCCTCAAGCAAGCCAAGAAGGATAATAAATTATCACAAAAGTACTATGGCCCTTATAAGGTGTTGCAAAAGATTGGTATTGTGGCATACAAATTGGAGTTGCCTTCATCTTCATGAGTACACCCAGTTTTCCATGTTTCATGGTTAAAGATGGTTATAGCCAACAACATCCCAGTTCAAACTATATTTCCAGAACTTGACGAGGAAGGAAAAATAATATTGGATCCTGAAGCCATCACTGACACAAGAATTCACCAGCTGAGGAATAGATCCATTTCAGAGTATCTCATGAAATGGAGGAAACTACCGGTTGAATATTCCACTTGGCAATATGAGTCTTTTATACAGAAGAATCCATAGTTACTCAAGCATTGCGGACAACACTTGTCTCAAGGGGATGGGCATGTTAAGCCCTAATATTGGCTCATTACCCCTTAATTGCGGCATATTACATTAGTAATGTTATTTTATTTATGTCGGCATTATTCCATTAGTTGTAATTATACCTCCTAGTTTCCTATATATACCAAGGAGACATTTTCATTTGGAATCATCTTCTACTTGAACATTTATGTGGGGTAAAAGGATGTTTCCCCCTCGAAGAGGCTTATTATCTAAACTTCTCTTCTTTTTAAGGAGTTGAGTACATATTTTGGGGTTTTTCTATGCTATATTGATATTTGGTTCCTAACATACACCTTCATTATTACAAGTCCATCGGATACTACACCTCTCTTTCCTTGGGATTCAACAACAGGCTGGACCAGAAGTATTAGAGTATTGTAGCTAGTATGGGACTCCCTCTAGGAGAGATCACTTCCGCATCAAACTCTCTCACCTGGGAAGAGTTGCTCATAGGCCTAACAACCTGTTTCTTCAATTCAACTCTTAAGTCGAGCAAACATAGGTGATGTCAACAACAGAATTTGGCTAACACACAGGTGATGGTAACAACTGAAAACAGGTAAGGACACAAAATATGACAACAAACCAAGCATAGCCAAGGGATTGTGTTGGCAGCAACAGCCAGCCGCTAAGACAAAGCACAGGCTTAGGAAAATGTAAGTGCATTGGGATTCAAAATAAATACATCGGATAACTCAAGTTTATCTATAGGTTACAATGTCGCGTGCATCAATGGGGAGTATGGTTGACTTCTAGAGTGGCGACCATCACCATCTTCTCCAGAATCGTAAAAATTGTGAGAATTGTGAGGGTCATGAGAATCGTGAGGGTGCAGACGGAATGGTGAAGGATAGCGAGAATGATGAGGTAACCCCCCCAACACTGACTTTTCCACCTAAAAAATGCATGAGCCCAGGTTGACACATGTCTCCCTGAAGCTGCATGAGCTCCACTTAACACTCGTCCACTTTCCCCGAGAAATTAGGACAACATGGTTAAGTCAAACCTTAGCCTCTAGGAAATAATAATATAATAATATTATTTCTTTATAGTTAATCCCTCTAGTTTAGCCCATATTCCTCGACACTTAGCCCCTTTCCCTATCTAATGGATCCTAGTCTCGCATAACCCTTTCTTCGTGGAGGGTCTCCACACAATAATACAATTTTTATTAATGATGCGAGTATTTACATACAAAAAATTAGGCTCATTGGCCTTAGCATTTGGATCACCATCCTAATAAACATATAAGTCTCTCATCTTATAACCACTTGGCTCACTAGCCTATAAACATAATTACAATTCAGCAGGGGCTCGACGTTGGGGTGTTACAATTTTCTAGTGGAGTTGTTGGGGATGTATAACCAGTGAAAAATTATTTCCAAATATCAAACCCAATGGCCAGCAGATATGTTCACATCCTTATGCTCCATAATGCATATTTTGTTCCATAAATTAATGGAGACATGTTTGTAGAGAAACCTTGTTGACCAACCATGTGTTCTCCTAAGATATACCTTCCAATGGTTAGAATTTTTCCAAAGGAACTTTCTATGATACCAATTGTTGAGAACACATTTATACTGAGAGAGGATTTGAATCAGTATAAGGCATTTTTTTTTTTTCAAACATTCATCAATCATAAGAAAAAAATAACATATCAGATCTATTAATTGTGGAACATTGAGCACAAGATATATGTGGAAACCATTTCAAGAGAAAACCACAAAAAATCTCTTTATAATTATTTGTAGGCACCAACCTACTATTCTAAATATTTGTATGAACCAACCTACTGAAGACACCAATCCCCATCAGTACAAATCCTTGTAGGCACCAGCCTACTCTTGCAAATATTTGTATACACCAATCTACTGGAGACACCAATCCCCATAGCTAAGAAACAAATTATAAAGATACGCCAATATATTTTTTTTAGCGACGCCAACCTACTCTTACAGATCTTCATATACACTAATCTATGGGAGACAACAATCACTACCACTAAGCACCAACATAGCAAGAGACAACAATATATTTATGTGAGTTACACCAACTTTCATTAAGTCTTCTTGCTACTTATGCCTTCACCAGGTCTTCTTTCTACTTATAACTTTACCGAGTCTACTCACTTCATTTTCCTTCACCAGGTTTTCTCACTACTTATGCCTCTACCAGGTCTGGCAAAAAAATTAATTTCCAAATGGTAACTTTCTCAAAGATTGTTATTTTGTTCCTCTTCTTAAGAATGAACTTGTATAATATGCCACGTATCTAATTTTGTAAATATGATTATGAAATTTTTACCTGAGGTACTTCTCTATGTCTCCTCTATTCTATAAAATTTTAATGGTCTGAAGAGTCCCATAAAAGAATTTAGAGAAAAAATTCCAAGATGACCTATTTGAAACTTATTTCAGAAGCATTCAAGAACACTAACTTCCAAAGGGTATATCTATGAAAGTCTAGTGAACCATAATATGAACACCAATATCTCTCCTTTGTCTACGTAAATTTTCAAGTTATAAAACATCCCAAAAAATAAGTTATAGTGAAAATGCCAAGATGACCTATTTGAAGTTGATTTCAGGAGCATTCAGGAACCATAACTTCCATAGGACAAATCTCCAAAAATTTAGTGCACCAAAATTTTAAATTTGTACCACATATTGACCATGATATTTCCTTCGTCTCTTCCAAATTTCAAGGTTTGCAGTTTCTTAGAAAAAACTTTATTACACAAATTCCAAGATGATCTGGAATTGATTTTGCAATTCAATATTTGCTAGTCCATTTTTCACACACTAACTTTCTCTCAATGCTTTATCTTTTTATACTTTTTTCATAACCCTTCATGAAGGGATATGTCCCTTAATCAAATAATTAATTCCTAATACCATGGGAAAATGCCCCGAATACCATTTGAAAACACCCTAAACCCATTGGTTTGAAACCACCATTTCACTTTCTACTTTTTCACATGCACCCTTTTTTTAATATACTTGTATATATATATATAT
>ML779538.1:900518-920361 GCA_009831015.1 Picea engelmannii
TCTTTGAAATATTGTGTGTATTGTGATGTCATAATATGAAATTGATGACATCATTAATCCTTTGACATCCAGTGACAATAATTCTAACAGGTTTACTATCAAAATGACATAATTTCTTGAAACATATTTCTACAATTGTAGATAACAATTGGTTCTTATGCACTACTATTTGTCCATACATTTTAATGTTAAATTTATATATTTTTTAAATTAATGAAATACTTACATGTCTTTTAATGTTAATTTTATATATTTTTTAAATTAATAATGTCAACGAAGCGATGGAATAAATAGGTATGTCATTAAGAACGATTTTGAGCATCTTAACATGATCGATCAATTTTTGTGTGCATGTGTGTAGGCCTCCATTTATACTTGTGCACCATACAATTTTTTTTCCAGATGTGTTAAGAAATAAAATGTTATTCTAGAAATAAAATTCCTATGTATTATAGAATTATGATACATGTACAAATAAAAATCAATAAAAAATAGAAAATAATATGTTTTTCTTAAAATAACTTATATTTCAGACCTCATAAAAATCTATATAAGTGTGTACAATTTCAACAAAAATGATTTTGTACTCATATTTAAAAGTGTGGTTGAAAATGGAGATAAGAATAGTGATAAGAGAAAATAGATGTATTTTTGTTTATGCAAATTGGACCACAATTTTTTTCATTTGGAAGATAAAAACAAAGCAACCAAGTCATCCAACACATAGAAGAAAAGAGACAAACCCACAATTTTTTTAATTACAAGAATATAAATGTGTCAATAAATTACATGTGTTACTATCACATGTATTCATAACTTTTCAAGATCACCACCACCTTTATCATTAGGACCTATAAGGAAATTTTGCCATTAGAACCTAGTTTCCTCTCTTATGCATAGTCCTATTAGGTTGATCCTCTTTGTGCAAAGTTGCCTAGTGGTGGTTGGAATACCACTTGGGGGTGAAATAACGCATAGATATTCTTTGTTTTGTGGTTGGAGGCCTTTTTCATTGTTCTTGAAGCATAGAAAGTTGTTTTCCTATGTAAGGCCATTGTTTTCCTTTTCAACCATGGCCTATTACCCCAAACCAATTGCTAATGCCTAAAACCAGTTAATGAAATATGTATCCCATATCCCACTTAGAGGACTCATGAGTTGGTATGGGGACTCATTTAAGGCTCTTGAATGAGATAATATTCAACAATATCCCAAAGAACTTGCCTTCCTTCATTGACTATGCTCAAGGCCCTACAACCCACCCTCGATGTGAAAAGTCTCCAAATGGAATCCATATCTAACCTTGATCCCATATACCCCCTAGAAAGGGTTTGTATTGTGGGTTTTTACGTGTTGTTCATTGAATTTGAATATAAGAATTAGTATATAGTTCCTAAGTTCCAAATATTTTCCTTCTCTAACCATAACGCTAGAATTGTAAAATATATTATTTGAGGGCTTAAACCCCTTATCCCCCTACCTTGTTTAGACCTCAAAGACCATTTCTAGCGCACACAACATACTCATGGATTCTATATCCACTTACATACTAATGAACCCCATCCATGGCCAAGAGAATGAGGTTTGGAATCAGTATAGATTATAATTTAAGGCATGTATTGTGGTTTAAAGATGGAACACATATCCTTTGGGTAGGCCATAGATTTCATACAAGTGTCTCATGTGGTTGTTGAAGGGTGTTCTCAACACTATATTCACTAGAGATGGAACACACCCGACCCCTTATCCTTCTTAGGATGGTTGGGAGTACCAAATTTGTCATCTTAGCCATCACTCAAACTCTAATTTTGAGCTCATGAGAAAATTATCCTCATTGATAGCTTTCCAACAACAATAATTATTCTTAAAACCAAGCTTTGGGAATGAAGTTATGCCCATTTAAAGTTCATTGGGAATTTTCCTTGTGATAACATCATCACTTCCACCTGGCGTCCATGTGGATCCATCATATACTTGCTAGTTGGCGTGGACCTATCGCTAACCCATTAGATACAGACCATTAAGCTTATTAAACCTGAAATACTATCAGAACATAACCATCAGAAAATCCACTTTCTATTCTTCACAAGTTTATCCGAGGTTCGAAGCTAATACATTATCGAAATATCACCATCGGGTTCTTTCATCGGATTGTTGTTTCAATGTGCACCAATGTTTTCTCCAAAAACTCACAGCCTAAATACTATCAGATTATCCCTTTTTCACTATGCACCAATCCTCCCAAACTCTAATGCCCCAACATTGCCAGGATCGCTTGTTGAAGCATTCCCCATTAGAATAGATAACTTGCCACTCACATGGTTCTTTCCAAAGTAAAAAATATGATACACTGTCCACAATTTATTATCGGACTTTTTTATTTGGAGTCAAACTAACACATTTACACATCTTCTGAAATTTGAAGTCTTGCACACCATCAGACTCCTTCGCATTTGGAAACCCCTCATCAGAAATCAATAACTCGCCACTTACACTTTTCTTCCGAAAGAACTCTTCTGAACAATTGGATTTTCCAAATCCATGGTGATCAATGGTTATTATCCTTCTCTAGATTCAAAGTGCAAGACGAACGACAACTACCCTATTTTCCCAAATGAAAAATAGTGGACACTTTTCCTCTTCCACGTGACAATCTCTAATTTGCCTACCTTTCCTAATATGTACCTAACAACAGGTCTCCACCTATCACTCAATTGATGTGGCACTCATGTCAGCTTTTGTTGACGTGGCATTCTATTATCCACAGTTGGCCCTTCCGGGACAACATGCTCGTTCAATGGATCAGACAACTCACAATCCTGTCGATCAACTTCCTAGATCAAATTGGGTCCCCGACCTGCACGACCTTTAAAAACATCACTGGTTCTCCAACATATGTAATGGTTGGGATTAATTCAATCTGAAGACCCACACTCTTTCCAGGCTAAATAATGCAGGACCTTCAGCTCGGTCAAACTAACTCTTTATAAAACATAAACGTCACTTATGGACTTTCCGAAAGGATCCTCTTGAAATAACCTTGCCAAATGATCCCACAGTGAAGGAATTCTCAATACAATGGTACAAATTCACTTCAGGCCTAAATCCGCCTGATATTTAAATGCACCAAAGAGACCGAACAACTTTCCTGAATCTGCTGCAAATCATGGGCCAACTCTTGCCTCTCAATTATAGGTTGTTAGGATCTTTCTTTGGAGCCTTGAGGCATCGCAATTATTCCAATTTAATCGTTTACGAAAGGATTTTCTTGAACATCGATCTCTTATGGACGATTGAAATCGACTCTCATTGTCCGATGCATGGCGCAAATTCACCCTTAGGACCTGGACTTATAAATTCTGTCACCATCATGGTTCTGCCATGAGTAATATTCCACCATGGTAGTCCATGTACTACTGTAACATCATCGACACATGGCTTAGCATAATCATGACATCATTGCTTCATGGTTCCTCTGGGTAAAAACTCCATATCCAACGCCATGTTATGCAAAAATTGTCTAATTGTTCGACACTCCATGGTCCATATATAGGGTTTCCTATTCAGCATTCCAAGCATACTCTCTTGGCTTACTTCTCCAATGCAATGTTTCCTTAGTTGAGATCCATCCCTGGTCACAGTTTTATCCATGAGGTTCCACTTCAGGTTTCCACATTGAAGTTCCACAATTCAGAATTCTTTGAAGGAAACTTCGGGTCTCCCTGATCCTGATCACTCAGATTATTGACAATTCATTGCATTAAACCTTAGTCTATGATCTGTAATTCCTTCCCGTCAAGGTCGGGTCTATGACCTATAAATTCCATTTCTACACGTAGATAGTTGATGCCCATTTACATGGTTTATACCATTTATTTCAAATTACTTTTTCACATAAGCAAGAGATACTCACTATAGTCATTTAAGTAATATAAGAAGGACATCTCAAAGTATATATTCATTCATTTTGCTTATAAATCCATACAATTAAGGAAGGAAATAAAAGAACAATTCAATCACATATTCAATACACACAACATAATAAGACACTTATATTTTCATAAAGTATAAGCCATACCAATTGATTAAGGGTGAGTGCTTTTCTACTCAACCATAGGCTCAATTGCAATAGTTTATTTTTTAATTGGCCACCCCCGTGCAAGGCTAGGGAATATCCAGTTTCTCAGATCAACTTTTCATAATGTGAAGGCCACTTTCCTTCATAGAAATCCATTGACAATCATCCCCCCATAAAACCACCATGCCAATGGCCTCAATGAGGTTTCTTTGATGCTTTTCCACCCAAAATTTTATCACAACACATGGGAGTCGTCTCCATTAATATGCACCCATAAATCTTGAAACCCTCTTAGATCCATTTGGGTTTCAGTTATATGTCATCGACACAAACTCTTTCTCTTCTCTCTATATTCTATGCTCATGTATTCTTCTCACCTACAGTCTCCCAAATATATTCTCCAACATTCACCTATGCATTTCTTCCCCTATTCCCCCTTGAAGGCTCTTTATCTATTCTCCATATTCCTTCCATCAAAAGGGTTTAAGTCAATCAAGGAACATGAGATGGTACTCCTCACTAATCGTCTTCATCTATCCAACTAACCCTCCATAATTTTATTCATTGTGAGTCATTGGGTGTTCAACTACCAACTCACTCTCATTAACTAATTTCCTTTGAAATTAGGAAATCGATGTTCATGAAATCATTCACAAACGCCTTCCTATCTAGGATTTTTCTTTCAAGACATCAAATGTATTGTAATTATCATCACAATAATTCTATAGGTATGTGGTTTCCAAAGAGAGTATACATAGGAAATAGAAAAGGCCAAAAGGGGTGAGAGATTTTTTGGAGGGTTGTTTGTAGTTTTTAATATCTGTTGTAGTTCTTGTCGAGGGTTCCTTTTTCTTCTAGTTTGCACATTTAATTTCCATTGTGCATCCTATTAAAACCTAATTCTTTTACATGTATTAGTTTCCATTTATTTCCTCACATCTTGGTGTCATGTTATTTTCTAGCCCATAGTGAGACCCATTAATTTACGAAGGCAAGTAAGAGATTCATCTATGTTTCTAGATTGTAGGTTTTCTTATTAAATGTTTTTTTCTCCAATTATCTTTATGGATCGTTTTATATACCAATGCATGGTGGTTTTGTATTTTTGTTAAGGTCATTTTTCCTTGTCCTAACTAGCTCAATTTCAATGTCAAATATGCCCCAATAGTAATTGTATATTTATGCTTCCTATTATTCTCCTATTAGAACATTCTTATGTGGCTTCCCAACAAGAAAAATGGAATTTAAGGGGTATTCGTTAAAAGAATACAATGGTAATAATTTATCGACAAGAATAATTTAGTAGAACCATGTAAGGATTGAAAAAATTATGTTTGATTGAAAAATAATAAAAAAATAACACCAAATGTATCTCCCATCTCTCAATTCCCTTCAATTTAATATTTGTGTTTTTTCCATGTCCATCTACAACCCAACATTGAGAAAATGTTTCTCAATTCATGGGTATAGTTTGTAAGTGGAGTGAGAGAAATCAAACTAGTAGGTGGTGTGGGAGAAGGGCTTGAATGTGCAGAGGAAGAAGGGTTTGTAGGTGAAGTGAGAGAAACCAAATTCACAAGTGGGGTAAAGGCAGTCATTTTCTTTCAAAAGAGTTCAAATAAGTCTTACAGACTTTTCTTTATATAAAACAAAAATCCTAGTTGAGAGTTTAACTTTCAACTAAAAGATGGTTTCACTTTCTCAACTAAAATATTTTTATCATATTATCAAATTATCACTTTAAAGTATATCTCATTTATTGATTCAAAGTATATCTTTCAACTGAGAGTCTATCTTCATCCTTAATTGAGAGCATGTTGCATGCCTTGTATGAACATGCTTTGTCTTCAATTATAACACATCTTCATGGTTTCACTTATGTACGCATAGATAAATGTCCAGTATTAATGGTTTTAATCATTTTCCTATAAATAAATGTTTAATATCAATTAGACTTATAAATGAAAGATTATTAAATATGAAAACAAATAAGATAAATAGTTTTCTTAATAATAATTTTATTTTATTTTAATAATATTTCTAAATTTTATAATATTTTATAATTTATTTTCTTATAAATTTTGACGAAATGACAACCCATTTCAACCATCCCAAAGGCAATAATTTTTTTTTTAAAATAAATTTTTAATATTTATATAAATAACACCACATATCAACTATTCCAAAGGGATGATTATTTTGTTTAAATAAAAGGATAGGTATTCACTTATTGAAATCTCTAGATTAAAAGGAAACGGTTACTAT
Organism: Picea engelmannii; assembly: GCA_009831015.1. NCBI lineage: Eukaryota > Viridiplantae > Streptophyta > Pinopsida > Pinales > Pinaceae > Picea > Picea engelmannii. The sequence goes on from ML779538.1 coordinate 906,862, forward strand.
TTCCTACGATCAAGCTTGTAATGATATGATGGATTAATCAAAGCCATCATTATGCGACTCAAGAATTAAAAAAAAAATTAAATAATAAGATATATTCACAATTTTTAGTGGTACGTCGACCATTTTTAATTATATGTACATCAAATATACAACACAAGAATTATGTTCCTTTAGATAAGGTAAGGTATCAAATGTATTATAATAAGAAGAAAAAAATCAATGTAATAAATATCAACATAACAACAAAGTATAGAAAATAACAACATCAAAAATGATATTTTTATTGATAGAAATCTATGTTCACTTGCCTTTTTGAGAGGGGAAAATCCAGTAGAGCAGAGCTCTATTACAATAATTTTCAAGAAAAAAAATTCCCACACATTCTACTTATATTTATACTAATTATATCTTCTAAAGAACATTTTGTAGGAAGATATGTCTAGAAGTAGAAGATTTTATTAAGTCTTTTTAAATTAGACTTGTTCACATTATTATTTAGGCCTTAGTTACTAATTTTGTCATTTGTTACATAGAAAATATATTGTTTTATTTATGTGAGGGGTTAGGGAGGTTAGGTCTCTTACATTCATTCCCCCTTGAAAAAATACTTGTTCTAAAGGCTTGAGATGGGAAATTGCTATAGAATGGTAGCCAACTCTCAAGTGGCATATTCAAGTGGTGTATCCATCAAATAAACTAAAACTTCTTCGATGAGGAACTGATGGAGACAACAATCACGCTGGTCGAAGACGGATTGTGGGTACAACCAAATGGATCATTCTTCATCCAACTCAAGGAGATTGGTTTGAGTCTAAAATTTAGTTCCAATCACTTTCTTTAAACATGATACATGGAAAACAAGATGGACCTTAGAATGATTAGGAAGAGCTAACTAGTAGGCCACATGCTCCACTCACTTTAGAATTGAATAAGGACCATAGAACTTGTGGTGAGTTTATGAGAGTGTTTATATTTGAGTGAAGTTTTCTTATAAGTTTGCATATAAAGAAATGCCTAGTCCCCTTCAACAAATTGATGTTCTGAATGAACTTGATCTACTTGTTGCTTTATGCGATTCTGATCCATGACCAAATTTTCTTTAAGGGTACAAAGAATGGTCACATGGAATGTAAGAGAGTTCTCAACCTCCTAAACTTTGGAGACACTAGTCATGTATTAGACAATTGTCGATGGATTTTTCCTATAGACTTCTTCAAAGGGACTCATAAGAGTGGCAGTATGGTAAGAGGTGTTATACCACCATTCAACCAAGGGTAACCATTGATCCCACTAAGCTTGTTGGTTAGAGACAAAACACCTCAAAAATGTTTCCAAAAACTTGTTGAGAAATTTAGTTTGGCCATCGTTTTGGGGATGATAGAAGGTGTTGAGATGCAATTGGATTCCTTATAGCCTAAAAAGTTCTTGCAAAAAATTGCTAGTGAAATTTGAATCATGTTTGGATACAATAGAATGAGTCATTCCATGTATTTTGAAGACATTGTCTATAAAAAATTGAGCCACTTTGGATTTTGTGAATAGGTGTTGAAGATCACAAACATGAGGATACTTGGAAAGAAAATCTATTACGACCATCATAATAGATTTATTTCGCGATTTAGGTGAGCCCACAATGAATTTTATAGAAATATCCATCCAAACAGTAAGTGGAATTGGGAGAAATTGGAGTGTGCATGGAGATTTGATAGTTTTTCCCTTATTGCGTTGACGTGCATCACGTTTATCCATAAAGGTGTGCATGTACTATTTCATATCTTCCCAGAAAAAAGAATGTTTGACCCATTCATATGTTTTGGAAAAACTTGAATTCCCAACTGTGGGAGAAGAGTGAATATCAGAGAGCACTGTGGATTTAAGGATCGAATTCTTGCTGAAATACAAGTGACCTTTATAAGAAATCTTGTCATTAAGCTAAGAGTAGAAAGGAGAATATTGAGGATCATGTTGCAATTGTTGAATTGAGCTATAAAGTTTGGGATCTGGAAATCATTCCTCGATAGTTGCTTGAATCCAATTGGATATAATGAAAGAGATAGAAAAGAGTGACCCTTCATCTTCATATTTCCTAGAAAGAGCATTAGAAATAGCATTTTATTTTCCCTTATTGTAAATGATATCAGAATCATACCCAAACAGCTTGGTAACCCATTTTTGTTTCTCTGCGAGGAGATTCTTTGTTCTAGAATATACATGAGGCTATGATGATTAATTTTAATATTGAAGTGTTTTCCCAATAGATAAGGATTCCATAGATCCACTCTAATAATAATAGCCATAATTTCATTTTCATAGAATGATAGGCCCAAATGTAACTCTAAAATTTGTTTTCTAGGGAAATCCAAGGGACTTCCCTCTTGCATGAAGACTACCCCAATTCCTTTTTCAGATGCATCACATTCCAAGAAAAAAGTCTTGGTGAATTTGGGTAGTGAAAGGATGGGAGTTGTGCACATAGCATATTTCAAGGTCTAGAAGGAGTGATAAAATTTGGGCATCCAATTGAATTCATTATTTTTATGGAGAGAAGTGAGAGGAGCGAAATGTTTTCCATAATTCTAAACAAACTTATGATAATATCCCATTAAACCAAAGAAACCATGAAATATTTTAATAATTTTAGGGTGAATCCAATCCTTCATATCTTCAATTTTCTTAGGATCCACTCGTACACCATCATTGTTGATAATATGACCAAGGTGCTCAACTTTAGAGGATCCAGAAACACATTTAGACCATTTGAGAAAAAGTTGGTGTTGAGATAGTAGATGGAGAAATTGACCCATATGGGAGAGATGGGATTACCAAGTTTTACTATAGATGGGAATATCATCAACGAGAAATAAGAAAAAATTATAGAGGAAGGAATGAAACACATGATTCATGAGACTCTGAAATGTAGATGGAACATTACACATCCAAAGGGCATGATCAAGAACTCATAGTGACCTGCATGAGTTCAAAATGAAGTATTGGAAATGTCTTGTTTCTTCGTACATATTTGGTGGTAGCCAAAACAAAGATCAAGTTTGGTAAAGTACTGAGAAACACTCAATTCATCCAAAAGGTCATCAATGATATGGAGGGGAAATTTGTTCTTGATTGAAATTTTATTAAGGGAATGAAAATTGGGACACATGCATCGAGTTCCTTCTTTATTGAGTACCATCACTACTAGAAAATAATATTGATTGGTGCTTGTATGGATAACACCCACTTGTATAAATTCTTGAACAATTTTCTTAATTTCATTTTTTTAGACAAAGGGATGACAGTAAGGGTGAACATTGGGAGAAGAGTACTTGGGACTAGAGGAATGGAATGATCATGGATGCTACCGGAACAAGGAATCCCATGGAGTGTGTTAAAAATATCTTATTGTCGAGATAGTACAGATTGGAGTTCATGATACATAGAGGTTGTCTCAACAACTTGAATAGAATGGAGTAGGGAAAGAATGAAAGAATGACCATTTTTTAGTAGTTTTTCCATTCGGTCGGAGCTTATGATATCAGGTGAGCCTGTTGTGATTCCTTGGAACTTATAATATTGTAACTCTTGTGGAAATTGTAATGAGGGATATTTAAATCCATGGTAATGGAACCAAGAATGAATAAAAGTTAAACATCGATCACTATGTCACAACTGCCCATTTCTATAGTAAACATATGAGATTTCAGGTGGTTCTAACCAATTTGTAGGTGCACATTTTAACAATGAACCCCACATTTCATGGAACCACCATTGAAAATAGTGACCTAACAATTCTTGACTATAGGGATATAATAAGTGACTTATTCAGAAATGAGGTGATTAATAAAATTATCGGTGTTTCCACTACCAATAGGATGATGACTTTCTAATGTCTAGTGTAGCCAATCAACTTGAGGTTTTGGGGAGTAGAGAAATCATTAAGTGAGTTCAATGAAATTATCAATTCAACTTCAGGACGGTCAGGGGGTAGAGTAGGATCATATGCCTGGGTTATTTCTTCAACACGGGAAACATCAACATCCTCATCAAAAACATCCTCAAAAATAGCCATGAAAAGATTATGTTCTTTGCACTTGTGCCTCGAAAAATATTTATCATCACAATGAGAGAAAAAGGCCCTTGAGTTGGTGTTTATTCATTTCTTCCCTAATTAATTTATAGATATTGAGCAGAGTAGTGGGAGGGGAAAGTTTGATAGGTATAGGGCGAGGAATAGAGGAGGGTTTTCTATTTTGGGAGGAAACACTTTGTTCTTCTTCTTTGGTTCGTGTAGAATCTTCCAACCATGTCTCGGGGTGAGCCATGACGACCTAGGCATAAATTTATTATTTTAGGCCACTGATAAAGAATTCCTTCAAGAAGGCATCATATATTCCCTTCGTTATGAAATAAAGGTGCTCAAAGTCTATCATAAATTCTTCCATTGTTTCAAACTCTTTCAACTTGGTCAAATGGCCTAAATGGTGGGTGTTTGTGTCAAATCTTTCATAAAGATCTACAACAAACTGTATCGAAGAAACATACCCTTAGTGTACATTTTTATGTCACATCCATCATTTCCAGTGTTCAAGATCTAGATAGAAAACACCATAATGAAATTTGGCCAACTCATCAGTAATTTCGTGCAATGAAAATAATGCTCCATTTGTGTGACCTAGCCCATGGGGATCTAATATATAAAATTTATGGACCATAACTATGGGAATATGGGGGCCATGACGAAAGGAGTTGGAATCAAAGGTTGTAGTATGAGAGGATTCAACACCATATAAGTGTGAAGGTTTGACAAAGAAGGGAGGGCATTAGGATCAAATCAACAATTGGTTGAGAGTGGATTTGATGCAGAAAAATTCACCCATGAATTTGTTATCAATGGATTCAAATTCGTTCCTGACTTGGTCCTAGAATATTTAAATTTGGAATTGATGGAGGCAATGTTAGAACCTAGTTTATGTATTTTCTCATTGTTCTATTTGGTTTCATCTTGTAGGTTTTGGTTGGGAGTGGTGGCCATTTGGGAAGTAGGGGGTGTGGGTCCACTGCAAAAGGGATGATAAGTGATATATGTTGGATTTTCCTTATTTACAGAGCATTAATGTTACTAGTGTTCTTTTAATTCATTACCATTAACATATATATCATCTACTGAGTAGTAGCAACATAAACAAGAAACGAAAAAGAACAAAAGAGATTTATCTTGGGAAAACCTTAAATGGGGGAAAAACCGAACAACCTTCCTTAGATAGATTTTGTTCAAAAAGCAAGTCCAATCAGATAAAACCTAGCATAAGTGCTATATTAACCATAAATACCACCTCATCTACAATAGAAGCACCCTACAAAGGTAGCGCACCTCCTCAAGGAGTAGTGCACAGGAGAGAGATACCAAAAGACTGAGAAATAATAAACTGTGTAGTTGTAACTACTACATCACCTCCTCCAAACTTGTGCCTTACTTCTGTGTAGCTAGGAGAGTGTGAGTGAGTGAACAAATAAGCCAATACGTTCTCTATTTATAGTCTTCCTGGCCATTAGACTGGGCCGACTTATTCTCTGGACACGTGTCTTTTCATTTTTACTTTATTCTACTGGGTTGACTTCTCTTCTAGGGTATTTCCATATATGTTGAATGGATCTCTTGCTTACTGAATATTCTTTGCATATAATAAAGGTCATATAGGAGGGAAAGATCCTCTCGTAGCTACCAAAACATCAACACTCCCTCTTAGCTAGGGAGGAATCTTTCACGATGTCTTCATCTTGTATTTGACTGACTACTTTGCAATCTTCTAGCATGCACATGGCTACTACAATACCTTCGGTAGCTTGAATCATTAGGAAAAGTCTCTGTGATCAAGAAATAGCACACACATCTAAATCCAAACGATCTAATAATCTCCATGAAAATCATCTAGTAGCACAAAGCTACTACAATGTCATCTAATAGATCACAATTTCTTCCAAGTAGTACACAACTATTGTCTAGTGACACATAGTCACTGCCAGTGGAACACATCCACTATCAGTGGAACACATCCACTATAGTAGCATAGAACTACTATCTAAAGACAAATAGTCTCTTCTTGTGGTACTCGACCACAAAAGTAGCACACGGCTATTGTCCAAAGCCAAATAACCTTCGTCTATGGAACACATCCACCGAAGTAGCACATAACTACTATCCAAAGTCACACAACCTTCACAAGTGGAACACATTCACTGAATTAGCACACAAATACTCCTTGGAGTCACACATCCTTCGCCAACGGAACACATCCACTGAAGTAGCACACAATTATTTTCTAGATTCACGCAACCCCTGCCATAGTCTTACAACTATGTGTGTGATGTTTCTTTTCTCAATAGGTTAGACATTGCATTACCCCCTCAGTCACCTCACGTGACTAATCCAGGGAACACTTGGCTAGAGGAGTTAGTAGGCATGAGAATAAACAACACACATTCATCTCAACAAGGGTGGACATTCATAAACACTCCAAGCTTATCCCTGAAGTACTCATACTTCACACTTGACAAGGGCTTGGTGAGAATGTATGTTATCTTCTCATCCATGGATATGTACCAGAGCTCCACATATCCTCTCTGCACAATGTCTCAGATGTAATGATATTTGATCTCTATATGCTTAGACCTGTCATGGAATACATGGTTCTTTGTAAGCTTCACATAACTTTTATTGTCACAATGTATAAAAGTTGGCTCCAATTCTCGATCAAATATATCGTCTAGCAAATTCCAAAGCCACATTTCTTCATGGCTTACTACTCTTTTTGTGATATACTCTACTTTTTATGTATTGAGTGCCACTAATGTCTATTTCCTTCCCAACTATGAGATCAAGATTGATCCCAGACTAAAACAACATCCAGAAATACTCTCTTAATCCACTACACTCCTTGCCCAGTCAAAATCTATATATCCCTAGAGATTCTCATCTCCACTTGAGACACAACTCAATCCATATCCAACAGTACCATGAAGGTACCTCAACATATTCTTTTCTTCCATCCAATGTTCATGTCTAGGTTAAACCATGTGTTGACTCAAGGTATTTACTGCAAAGCATGTGTCTAGAATGGTGTTAACTAGGTACATCAAGGATCCAATCAATTGTTTGTACGTAGTGGGATTCACCAAATATGAAGATTTTCACTCAAGAACTTTAAATTTATCGTCATAAGTGTGGTCGTGGACTTGGATTCCATCATTCCAAATTTCTTTAGGATATCAACAATATATTTTCCTTGGTTAAGGAAAATCTCATCTAATCTCTACCACACTTCCAATCCCAAGAAGTAATGCATCAAACCTAGATCCTTCATCTCAAACTCTGAAGCGAGCTCCTTCTTACACCCATCAATGATCTTCTCATCCTCTGTTAGAAATAGGTCATCTACTTATAGAACCAAGATCAATGGGAATCCATCCTCAACCTTATAGTAAAGGTTAGGATTTTCCTCTCTATTGGTAAATCCTAATCTCATAAAATATCCATCTATCATGGCATACCACACCCTGGGTGCTTGTTTCATCTCGTACAATGGCTTCTTCAGTCTGCACACATGGGAATCCTCCCCATGGATCATGAAGCCTTGTGGATATTACATGTACACTTATTCCTCTATTACACCATCCAAGAAAGCAGTCTTTATGTCCATCTGGTGTAATTTGCATCCCATTATGGAAGCAATCACAATGATTGATCTAATGGAAGTTTATTTTTCTATAGGAGCAAAGGTTTCGTCATAGTCTTCTCTATCTTTATGCGAGAACCCTCTAGCCACAAACATTTCCTTGTACTTCTCTATGTTGTCATATGCAACATGCTTGATCTTGTAGATCCATTTGGAGGTCACAACTGAATTCCCTTCCAGTCTTGGAATGACCTCCCATACATCATTCTTCATGATGGATTGATACTCCTCCATCATGGCATCCTTCCATTCTATCCTCTCAACAACTTATTCAAAAGTGGAAGGTTCTGAATCAATGATCTTTCTCATTAGTACCACATAGATGGAAAAATTATGTGGTATATTGCTCTCTCTAAGGGATCCTTTGGGAGTTGCATGTCCTTCACCTTCCTACAAGGTGTTATGAAGCCAAGTTGGTCTCTTCCTGGTAGCCAAATCTTCTTCAAGTAGATCAATAGGTATTTTTGACTCTACCATATCATTCTAAACTTTTGGGATGGTTTATTCAAGTGTAGAGTCTACCATGACTACATCTTTGGGAGGCTCTTTCTCTATTTGTTCCTCATCTATGTGAGTGTCTCTTGATATTTTTAAGGCTTCATCTTCGACAAATGTTACATCCCGACTGATCTCGATCTCTCTCTGCCCTGGAATGTAAATTCTATATTCCTTCGAAGTATCATTGTATCCTACGAATGTGCCCTTATTTCTTGAAGGTTCCAATTTCATTCTCTTTCCTTGGGAACATGTATAAACACTAGAAAACCAAAACTCTTCAAGTGAATGACTTATGGATTCTTTTTGGTGAACACTTCTTCAAGTGTCCTTTTCCCTAATATCTTAAGATGGCTTATGTTTTGGACATACACATTTCTACTGGATGCTTCTTCCCATAAGTGCATGGGTAGGCCTTGGTCATGTATCATCTCTTTTTTTTATTTTATGATGGATCTATTCTTTATTTCTACAACCCCATTATGTTTGGGGTTGTAGGGAGTTGTAAGCTCCGTCTTAATCCCTTCTTCTTGGAAAAAGTATTTAAACTCCTTTGAGGTGTACTCGACTCCATTGTGAGATCTCAAAACTTCAATATTCCTCTCATAGAGATTCTCAACTAAATCCTTTAACTCTTGAAACCTTTCAAGGAATTCATCTTTTTCTTTCAAGAAGTAGATCCATTTCTTCCTGGAATATTCATTTATGAACAACACATAATATACAAATTTTCCAAGTGATGGAACTGTCATCTATCTACATACATCGAAGTGTATGATATTCAAAATAACTTTGGATATGCTATCACTTCCTGTATATCTTCCTTTGACATTCTTTCCAAGTGCACAACCTTTTCATACTCTGTCATGGTCTACCAAGATTTCTGGTAGACCTGTAACTATTTTTCTCAAAAATGGTAATGATCTATAGTTCAAGTGAGAAATCCTTCGGTGCCATAGTTCAATGGAACTAACACTATTGTGTACAAGGGATTTTTCTTGGTGTCCCTTCAACTTATACAGTCCTTCCTCTTAGAAAAAAAATCACAATGGATTTATTTATGCGTGAATTATTGGGCCATAGAAGCATTTTCCCATCCACAAAAGCTACCCTAAAACCTTTAATAGATATAATATTCTTCTTTAAGCCTTGTAAAAATAGTGTATCTTTAATTGAAAGAGGGTCACCTGAGTCAAGTTGTAATAAGGATTCTCCAATGCCTTTGATTGTATGTTTGGAATCATCTCCAAGCACCACTTGAAGTGAGGATTCCTTTTCTATTAATTTTGATACAAAGTTTATGAATCTGGTCATATCCTTGGAAGAACCACTATCTATGAGCCAGGTATCACTTCATTTACTGATGGTTCCATTGAGTGATGAAATGAATACAAAATCTTCATCTTTGGGTTTGTGTTCTTGAACATCAACTACATGTGCATGGCGCTTCTTCTTCTTTTCCTTCTCATGTTTGTGAGGACATTGTGAGGCATAATGTGTCATCTTCCTGCAATTGAAGCATTGAAACTTTGGCATATCCCTCTTATGATGTGTCTTCTTATACTTCCTTGGACTTTCTTCTTCTCATTCCTTTCTCTTCTTAACTTGTGCTCAAAGTTCTTGGTTTTCCTCATCATCTACCTTTTGTTTCTTGGACATTAATTTAGATTCCTCTGGAGAGAAATATGCTCATAACTTGTTAAACTTGGCTAACTTCCTTCCTGCAAAAATTCCTTAGACAAATGGGTCCCAAGAGGGAGGGAAAACAATTAGCTTAGTGGTTACTAGTTCAACATCTTCTATTGGATCTCCAATGGCTGCTAACCAGTCTTTGATCTGTGAGATCCTTGTAAATGAGTTGATTATCATCTCTCACTTGTTCAAAGTCACATTTTTGAGTTGATTCCATAGGGTAAGCTTTTGAATAGCGTTATTGCTTTCATAGAGTCTAGTTAGGAAATAAAACATATCCTTTATAGTCTTTCATTCTGATACATTGGGTATCAAGTGATCCTTGATTGATTCTGTCAAGATCCTCTTCCTTGACCATATTCTTCTTGAACTTTTCCTTTGCTTCTTTGTCTTTGGGTTCTGGAAGCATCTTTTTGACGAGATCCAATAATTCATTCTCTTATAGAATGAGTTGTATTCTATGCTTCCAGGATCTAAAGTTATTTTCTCCATCCAATCTATTCTCAACTCTCATACTGGTTGACATTTTTGCTAGTAGAAATCCTAGCACTGAAAAAACCTCGATTTTTCAAACTTCAGCAAACTGCACACTGAGAGTTTTACGGGGTGCACTAGCTTAGGGAACACTTTTGTGTGAAGGAGTTATTCCCAAATTCCTTGGGATAGTTCTCAATGATCTTGACAAAGTATTGTAGCTGTAAGGTTCTGTTGTACAAATCTTCCTTCCACTGGTCAAATTGTTCTTAAGGTAATCAACTATGATACAATGTTGGGTTTTCCTTATTTATAGAGCATTAGTGTTACTATTTTTCTTTTACTTTATTACCATTAACATATATATCATGTACTAAGTAGTAGAAACATAAACAAGAGACAGAAAAGAACACAAGAGATTTATCTTAGGAAAATGAAAAATGGGGGAAAATCCCAACAACCTTCCTTCGATAGATTATGTTCACAAAGAAATTTCAATTAGATAAACCCTAGAACAAGTGCTATCTTAACCAGAAAGACCACCCCAGCTGCAACAACAACACCATACTAAGGTATCACACCTCCTCAAGGAGTAGTGCACAAGAGAGAGATACCAAAATACTGAGAAATAATAAAATGTGTAGCTACAGCTACTGCGTGAGTGAGTGAACAAATGATCAACAAATGATCCAAATATGTTCTCTATTTATAGTCTTCCTAGTCACTAGATAAGGCTGACTTCTTCTCTAGACATGTGTCTTTTCATTATTACTTTATTCTCTTAGGTCGACTTCTCTTCTAGGGTCTTTCAATATCTATTCAATGGATCTCTTGCCTTCAGAATCTTCTCCACATATGAGAAAAGTCATATAGGAGGGAAATATCCTCCTGCAATCTCCAAAACATCAAAAATCTATACCACTACATTCAGGTAAACAATAGGAACCCAATGGGATAGGTAGAAAATAATGTTCTTGGGAAGGAGAGATGGGTCCATGGGAAAAAATAATTAAAAATGATAGGTATCATGATGATGAGGGTGAAGAGAGGAATCTAGTGAAATAGGTCTTAAATAAGGATGTTGGTGGGGCCATTATACTCATTTTTTTTAACTCCTACGAAGTTATACTCTGGCTTGAAAAATATTGTAGTGATGAAATTCCCAAATTGTTAACAAGAAAAGTTTTGTAGAAATTTCAAAAAAAGAATGTAGGAGGCAGGGTTGTGCTACCAAATATCTCTTTTTTTCCTTTTTTGTTATATTTTGTCCCTAAGAGTTAGGGATTTTAGGGTTCCTACAGATGATGGTTTTCGCTGTGGTATATCTCTATGTTATACATGTGGAGTAGAGCAATAGTAATCGACCCAGTATCTCTGTGAACCAACTAAGGAGGCTCAACTGTACCCTTAATCATACTATTCAATTACTCAGGTACTGGAGAGTATCTTCTTAATTGTTGCTCTCAGTGTCATTATAGTAGTTAGGTGACCGATTGACTGATCTAGATTTTGTTTCATGAGACCTAGGGGAATACCTATATACCTGACGGTATGTGGGAATGAAGGTCGTGTACAAATTCTATTTGATGCGGTACTTCTCAAAGGGGTACCAATAGGGTTTACAAATGTTTTCAACAAGGTGAAACATTTGTTTCGAGTAACCCCGTGAAACAATCTATATTTTCTGCATGTAGTCTTTTCTAGTCATACCTTTACTCACTCAAGGAAAGATATTGATTCTTTAAAGATGTCGACAGTACATGTCTCTAACCTGGAAAAAAAATTCCCATAATTTTTGCTGAGGAAAGTGCTCTGACATCACTTTTAAGGTACCAGATGTATTATAATAAGTAGAAAGAGAAATAATGCAACAAATACCAACAGAACAAGAAAGTATAGAGAATAAGAAAACCAACAATGATACCTTTATTGATAGAAATCCAAGTTCATTTTCCTCTTTGAGGGGGAAACCTCTAGTACAACAAATCTCTATTACAATAATTCTCAATACAAAATTTTCCCACACCTTTTGCTTCTATTTATACTAATTTTATCTTCTAAATAACATTCTAGAGGAAGATCTTTCTAGAAGCAGAAGATTCTATTAAGTATTCTTACATTAGACTTGTTCTCATTATTATATAGGCCTTATTTACTAATGTCGTCTTTTCTTACATATAAAAAATATTATTCTATCTACATGAGAGATTAGGAAACTTAGGTCCCTAAAATTTGTACAATGGGATTTTCTAGATTCTTTGAGTTTTCAACATCCAAATTTGGTAGTTTTTCAAGAAGATCTTCACAAAGGATCAATTGAGGATTTTCATATGCAAGATGATAATTATTCATGCACTAGTTCTTTCTTCGTTGTTGGTATAATTATTTGAACTTATGAGTGAGGGGGGGATTGATATTTTATAACTCCCAAAACTAGCATGATGTCCTACACCACCTTTGTGTAGTTTACATTATACTATATAGTTTTTATCTTAAGTGTGTATTAGATCATATTTTTCCTCCTATCCTTATCTCTTGATAAAACTAAACATAATAATTTGTAGTTTATGAGGTTGTTTCTTTCATGTCATATTAATTTGTATCATAGGAATAAATATTATAATGAGAATGAGACTCGCTTAAATCCTTTTCTTCCAAGTTGTTATGTGTTGCTTGTGTTCTATTTCTTAACAATGCATAGTTCTTGAGGGTCATTTCTCCATCGATTCTTATAATTGGATCACTTAGGAAATATGATAACTTCATCTAACTTGATCATTGAAATGAAACATGGATTGATTTATTCCAACAATTGTTAAAATTGCAATATGCACTAATGATTTCCATGTTTGTGAGGTGGTGTGTTGGAAGATCAAGTATGTTAATGGAGATGGCATTTGGTCAACCTTATACATAGTGTTTGATGGCCATTTCTCAATCAATCCTTGAACTCAGATCACTTAGGACATATGGTGACTTCTTCTAAATTAATCATTGAAATGAACATGGATTGATTTGTTCCAATGATCAATTGTTAAATTTTGTAATGTGGATTAATGAGTTTCATGTTTGCGAGGTGGTGTGTTAAATAACATATTAGTATAGATTAATA
>ML779538.1:944152-966138 GCA_009831015.1 Picea engelmannii
TTCATAGTTAATTTATTTCTATATGAACTCTTAATCTCTTATGTCTACTAAATTATTATTAATCCATGCCACACATCTTTTTAAGATAATTACGTGAAGGATAAGATAATTAAGGAATGAACATTTTATCATAGCTTTTGAAGGTTTTAAAAAATGCATTCACATGAAGGATAATTTTGATAGCTTCAGAGCAAATGAGATGTTCCAATTGTCGAGTGAGCCATTATGTTGCTTTTGAGCAAATAAGGCATTTTTTTGTGAATCATCCATTCCAATGAGTCGTGTTGTCACTTTTCAGCTAATGAGCCATTCTTTTGTGAATGAGACGTTCTGTTTCTTTCTTCTTTTGAACATGCGAATGAAGTATCAGTGTTTCTGATATGGACAGGAGGAGGGATACCGGCAATACCTGCTGCTACACATGGTAACCAAAGAGGTCGAGCTCACATAAGCATCCCCGCGCCTTTGAAACAAACGGATTTCAAGCATGCAAAAAAATATGGAAATTTATATTTTGAAGCAGAGTTGCATGCCATAATGCAATGCCATAAAGTCAACCTGGGTTATAGAGATATATAAATACTGAAACAAACAGTTCGATTGGATTTAAGTTCAATAGCCTTCGGATTAAAAAAACATCATCAACACAAATATTACCAAAACCAAAAAGGGTGCATAGAGTTGTAAATTACACACAAGTATCCATTTCTCTATCAATCCTTTGAAAATGATTGATAAAATAGGACAATCTCATAACCTTATTCTAAACATTAATTTTTATTTTCTTTAGTTTTAAGAGTTAGAATTTTCTTTCGGAATTTCTTAAGATCTATCTTAAATATGTACAAAATCTTATCTTTATTTCTATTTATATGGTATATTTTTCCTTTTTGTAACATACCTAGCCTCTAGATGGGAACGTCACTACTAAAACGACACCAAGAAAAACAATTTTGATACAAAATACAAATGCAGAAATAACAGACAGCTTGACAACCCAACTCATGTAGATGTCTGTACTTCTTAAAAACTTAAATATAATTACTCTTACTGTGCATAGCAACAACTGATTAACATACAACAAAATTCCACCACATAAATAGAGTTTTGGATACATCATTGTACTCACAACAAGTAACATTTAACTAAGATAATCAGAGTAATTTGCACAACGAATGTAACTAAGATAACCAGAGTAATTTGCACAACTTGATAGTTCTACAACTTAATCACTCACACAACAATCCCAACCAACAACTCTATTTTCCCCTCAACCCACACATTGGTTGGATAGGAAATTTCAAAGTTGTGGCTCCATGAACTTTAGCTGCTAAAATGGAGTCTTCATTCACTTATGTACAAATGTATATTAAATTTTCTTCAAAATTTTAAAAAATTTGTGGGTATGCTTCCTGCATGGCTTCTTCGTGCTCCCATGCAACATATTCAGAATTGTAACAGGTCTATTGAACCTTTACCAAGATGATGTATTTTTTCCTGAGCTCTTCGAATTTGCAATCGAGGATGCACAATGGTTCCACCCAGAAATCCCCTTCGTGTTCCACCTAGATCACATGATTAGGATTAGGTACATACTTTTTTACTAAAGACATATGGAACACATTATGAATTATCATGGATGTTGGTAATAATAACATGTATGCAATTGGTCCTATCTTTTCTAATAGCTCAAAAGGGCCACAATATCTCTCTGCCAAGTTTAGGCAGCTTCCCAATTTCAACGAGATTCTCTTAGCTTTAAATTTTAAAAAGACATCCTCTCCCACTTGGAATTATCTGTTTGTTCCCTTTCTATCAACATATCCTTTTTTCCGATCTTGTGCAACTTTTAAATTATGCCTAATTTTTACCATATATTCTTCCATTTCCTTTAAAAAATCTATCCCAATCATGACTCTGTCTATTGGGTTATCCCAACTTAATAATGTGTTTCATTTTCTGCCATACAATTCAAACGGGATCATCTTCAATTATTCATGATACCCATTGTTGTATGAAATATCAACTAAAAGGATATAGTCCTCACACTTAGAAGGCATGTCTATCACATGCATTCTCAACATATATTCAATTATTCGATTAATTATTTGTCTTCCCATCTAACTTTGGGTGATATGTTGTACAAAAATTCAAATTTGTCCCAAATCCATTAATAAACCGCCTGCAAAAATTGAAAGTGAACTTGGGATCTCAATGACACTATTGCCTTAGGAACACCATGTATCCTAGAAATTTCTCTCATGTAAATTTATACAATATCGGCTTCCTTTTGAGTTACTTTTAGCAAAATGAAATTTGCAACCTTTGTGAGTTTGTCCACCACTACCATGATGGAATCATGTTTCTTGGTTGTCCTAGGAAATTTAGTATTGAAATTGATAGTAACAACTTCCTATTTCCATTCAGGAAGGGAAAATGGTTGCAACAATCTCATTGGATGTTTATTCTCATCCTTTACTTCTGACATTCCATGCATTTAGTTAAATAATCTGTGACATCTTTCTTCATACCAGGCCAAAAATATTAGCATCTTACAACTGAAATAGTTTTTTGATATCCTATATGTCTGGCATATGGCACATTATGCATCTTCTTTAGAACTAAATTTATCAATTCCTGTTTATTGGGAATGCAAACTATGTTCCAAAATAAGAGGATTCCATCATTTTCTATCTTTTAATCTTTATATTTTTGTTATGTATCATTATATTGTAATATTTCCTTAACCTACATATAATGTTGGTTGGTTGATACAGCTTCTAGAATTTTATCTTACAAATATGTATGTACATACTAATGGATATAGCATGAATTTTATGCACCCTTTTATAGAGTGCATGCACAACCTTGTTCTCTTTTCCTCTTATGTGATTGATATCAAAGCTATATTGGCTAAGAAATCTCATCCATCTAGTTTGTCTATCATTTATATTGGTTGTTCAAACAAATAGTTTAGAACACTATGGTCTATCCCCAATTCAAATTTTTTGTCCATAAGGTAATGCCTCCACATTCTTAATACATGTACTATGACTCCTGACTCTAATTCATGTGTGACATAATTTATTTCATGTTTCTTCAATTTTTTGGACTCATAACAAATCACATGTCCATTTTGCATAAGGACTCCACCGAACCATTCCTTGCATGCATCTGTGCACACAAAAAAATCCCCATCTGGATATGCAAATTTTAAAATAGGGGAACTTGTTATCAAATCCTTTAACCACTAGAATATTTCTTCACACTTGGCACTCTACTCAAAATTCACTCATTTCTTTTGCAAAGATGTTATTGGTTATGCAATTTTGGAAAATACCACAATGAATTTCTTGTAATAACTAGTTAGACCCATAAATGATATAACCTAAGAAATATTTGGTGGCATTGTCCATCTCTATATTTCTTCAATCTTTTCTGAATCCATTGCTATGACTTCTTTCGAAACAATGTGACCCAAATAATGGATCTGATTTTGATAGAAAGTGTGTTTACTTAATTTGTCATACAATTGATGTTCTCTTAACACTTGTAGCACCATCCTCAACTGTCACTCATGTTATTCTTCTGTCTTGGAATAGATAAGAATATCATCTAAGAATATAGTAACAAACTTGTCCAGGAAATATATGAACACCCCATTCATCAGACACATAAATGTATTCGGTGCATTTCTCGTAGTTTGTGCATTTCTCAATCCAAAAGGCACCACCACAAATTCATATTGTATATGCATTTTCCTAAAGGTTGTTTTGCTACTGTATTATTCTTTGATTCTCACGTGATGATAGGCTGGCCTCAATTCAATATTGGAGAATATCTTTTCTCCCTTCAACTAATCAAAGAGATCATCAATCCTTGGTTATTCTTGATTGTAACCTTGTTCAATTGTCTAAAGTCAATACATAACCTCAGTGTTCCATCATTCTTCTTGAAAAAAATAACTAGGGAACCACAAGGAGAAACACTTGGAAATATGTACCCTTTCTTTAATAACTCTTCTAGCTGCATTTGCAACTCTTTTATCTCTGATGTGTTCATTTTGTAGGGAGTATTAGAGACAAGGGTAGCTCCAATCATTAATTCAATTGAGAAATATATATCCCTCTTTGGTAGAAATCTTGGAAACTCCTCAAACACATATTGATACTCTCTCAAGACTAGATAATATTTTATACTTGGATCCTTACCCTTTATTTGATCTTCCATATGGGATGCATATACATGACACCCTCTTCTAAAACTTCTTTCCAACTGCAATTATGAAATATCTTGGGAAGATATAGGCCTTGTAATAACTTGCATTATGCTTGAATTCCCTTCTTCATGAACGCATGTGAAAACCTTCTTATAACAATCTAAAATAGAACGATGATTTATATCCAATCCATAAAAATCAGGCAGTCATAATACCCAAGTTGTATGATGTTCAAATATTCCTTAGTGCTAGTTCCATTCATTTTTATAGGGTGTTCTTTAACAAGATCATTAATTATTCTCTTGGTTCCAATAGATAACTAAACTAACCAATACTTTCCATACTTACATGTCTTCAATTTAAATATTTTAGGTATATTTTGATCTATATATCTATGACTAGCTCCAAAATGAATTAAAAAAGATATGGGATGATTATCATTTTTACCTTCCACTTCAATCATGTGGGATTGATAGTTTGCTTGTCTATTGTCCAAGGTTTCCTAGATCCTTGGTATGTTTTTTCCCATGTCCTCTACTATCTCCTCCTTTTTTATGCTATGAAATGTCTTCATTTGATCTCCCCAATGAAGAAAATATTTATACATGGGATCTCCTTCACATCCCTGACACTTTATGGGTTGTTTTCTTGGCCTCTATCATAAGGATTCTATTATTATTTGATCACCTTGATATGGTTTCCCTGACTTATATGATTGAGATACATTTCTAATAAATGGTGGCTTGAACCCTTTCTTCCTTTGATCCATCTTTTCTTTGTTCTTGTCATCCCAGGCCCTTTGGAAAGATGGTTTTCCTCTATTTTGCTCATACAAATACTTGGCCTTTCTTATGGCTTCTTCTAAAATATTTGAATCATCAAATTGAATTTTATCCTTGTAGAAGGATGGAAGTCCACTTAGGAACCTATAAATTTTGAACTTCGCATTTCTGATGAATCTCACGTACCTGAGAGGTTCCAAGAACTTTTTCTCACATCCATCCATGGTCATGTTCCCAAGTTTGAGTTCAAATAGCTCCTGCATCTTCTTGTCATAATATTTATCTAACAAGTATTGTTCTTGAAAATATTTCTTCAACTGATTCCAATAAATTATTTTATCATCAAGGTGTTTAACCTGCTTCAACTGATCCCACCACATAGATGTATTTCCTTGAAGGTGGTAGGCTACAATTCTAGCTTATGCATTTGATGAGTAGTTATGCAACTAGACGTATTTTTTCATTCCCATCAACCATTCTTCTGCATATTCACCTTTCTAATTTTCTTTGTTAAATGAATGTGGCTTGATTTTCCTTAGTTCCCCTTGCAAGTTGTCTGGCCCATGTCTCCTTCTATGATGCTTGACATAATATATACTTGGGATTTTTTCCGACCTTGAACGTGCATATGTTTTTTATTCAAAAAATCCTTATATTCTTATTAATATTTTAATACATAATAAACATCTACTTGATATTCGAAATAAAATGATTGCTTGACTGTATGCAAATTACATGTGAAACATTATCTAACCAAATCCACTTTAATGATAAAATAACTTGCAAAATAATTCATCTTGAAATGAACAACAATAATGAAATCACATACACAAGTTGGAAAATGAATTTCACCCAATTTGAGGTACCTTTCTGGGTCCGCTTCCAATAGAGACCTTCTTTTATTAATGATAAAATGATTTCAGTTTACAATGACCTTTTTACATGTTGCTCAAATGCAGAAACAGAGTGAGTTGTTGGATTTCTAGAAATAAATGTGAAAAATGAGTATAAAATTCTTGAAATTTTGTCAAGGTACATTTCAACATGTTTTACGGTGTATCTTGATAACTTAGGCACCCTCAGTCATGAATTATGAGGCTGAACTCTACATTAATGTGTGTACAATATCAGTTCACACATCATTAAATAAGGTGTGCCACTTAACCAATGTATGAATTTCATTGCATGCTTTAAATATAAATTAGTTGGTTTGTTTTAACAAACCATATATATGGTTCGTTATTTAAAATTGTGTCACATAAAGCGGTAGGTCAGGGGTTTTATTCCCTGCGATCCTTGGCATATTTCGTAATTTGTTTTATGTGTGGTTATAAACATATGCAATAAGGTTACAGTGAAATAATTTCGTTAGCCCCCACGTGAACTATGGTGTTGGTTATATAATATAACATGTGACTACAAAATAGGGGTTGAGGGCTAGGCCCTCATTCCCCTTTTAAACCCCATTCAATACAATACTCCATTTTAAATACAATTGTTTCCATGTTATGTTAAGAACCAAATATATGACATGTTGGTAAATCAGGGTTTGTGAAGGCTTTGGGAGGTCACAGGTTCTACCCTCATCGACTGCCAAAATTTTCAATATACACTAGCCATTATAGGCCAATGGGAGGTTTCCATGTGGCATCCTTTCATTGTATCATCCTTTCCATGTGTCAACATATGACTTCTCCACCTGAATGTATGGACTTGCCAAGTCAGTTGCCAACTCTTTTTTCCAAACACTGTATGTTTATCCCACGTGGCACCTTGGGGTGTGGCTATTCCATCTGTATGGTATTTCCATGTGTCTCCCTTTTACCCCCTTGACTTTGACTTTGACCAGTTTGAATTGAAATTTGACTGCTTATAACTTTCACATACGAACTATGGTTGACTTGTCGTTTACGTCGTTGGAAAGATGATGACAAGATCTAAGCAATGAAAGAGTTTTGGAGAGAATTTGCGATGGTATAATTTTTATCATTTATGAATGAGTATGGAACTCTATGGATGTTATGGATGTTTCTAGACCTCTATGAGCATTCTCGAATCATTACTCCACATTACAAGCCTTTTGTGCCACCAAAAGTTTTGATTACTGAGAAACTAGGTGAGGATAGAGTCCCCTCAATCTTCCAATCCCCATACATTTTTATTTACTTGGTTTTAAACTTTTAATACCAACTCAAAGATATTCCACATCACCACATTGTGAAGTTATGATTCTTCTATTGAGAATGACATCTTCCTGTAACTTGTCCAAATATTATGGGGCAAAACCATCAACTGATGGAACTCGAATACTTTCATCTCCATCCATAATAATAGGAGGTTGTTGTAGGGGCTATTCAACTATATCAACTAGACCCGATGGTCGACTAATAATTAGTCGGTTGACCATCGAATTCAGAAGTAGAGGTTGGGCAAAGTATTTGTTAACCAAACAACCAAGACAGTTAAGTAGTTAGAACTTCTTGAAATGAGTATAAATAGACAAGCACATGAAGGATCAAGTAGCTTCATGTGAGAGGTTGTATAAAGTTATACTATACTTTCATATCATATAATAAAGTATTGTTAATTGGGCTCTCATTACTTGTGTATGTATTTATCTATGCTTATATGTGTGTATATATATTCTATGACGTCTATGTAAGGATCTACTAATAAATCTCTCTGCTTTTCTCTAGATTACAACATTAGTTCTGTTTCCAGTAGTACTATAATTGGGCATGTTTAAAGTTACATAAATTCTAACTCTACAAGACATATGCAAATGGTGGGAGAGAAAAATTTAGAATTACATCAAAAATTACGCAAGAAGAAACAACCTCTCACTAGAAAAATCACAATTAAGGTTTTTTTCAGAGACACATGAAAGATTCCTTGAAGCTATCCCAGAATCCTTGTTCCAGCACATTAACAGGTTGGGTAATGCATAATTTGGCAGCCGACGAGAAGTTAGGACTAAAATTTTCAAACGAATGAAGAGTGAATCAACATGAATAGATGGAAATAATTATTGAAGACTATATTTCATAACAAGCGATTGAAGATCGAACGTCTCTCGAGAAAATAAAAGAAAAMTTTTACACTAAATTTCACGAAGGATTTTTTTTCATAGTTTTGACACTCCTTCATAAATTCCTCCTCGACAAGGGAGTCAATGACATTGTCRAATACTRACCCAGACTAGGCACATCATTACCAAATAGTAATTTCCAAGAAAAAGATGAACAATGGGAAGGATTTATTGATGCAAAGTGAAATGATACAAGAGAAGAATGGGACTATTTCTTGAAGAAATAAACATGGCTAACGCTACTRACCTAGAGTAATTTGGGTCAAAAATGGGGGTTCGGTCGAAAATGTGAGATGTCATAAAGAAATCCTATCTCAAGTAGTGTTTTCCAAACCTAAATGTTRTCGAGAGGGAAGAAAGCACATAAGAAGTCCACATATATCCATAAATTAGAATGGGATAAAAGTAAAAATAAAATAGAATAACTTTGTAACCAATGGAACAACCAAAAGTCAAAAAGAAAAATGATGAAGGAGGGTCATCCTGATAGATCGTGTGAGAAGCTAGAGTCATAAATAGATCGACCAGAGATGGAAATAACAAAAACCTTGATAACCCCCGACATAAGTAGTGATGCACAACTGAACATCCATCAACTAGACGATGAACTGGAAATCATGGACTATGAAGAACCTGGACCAACTATATGTACTTCTCCTGCAATGGAAACGAGCCCTCGAATAAGGGAATTTCTCTAACAAAGACTTCATATCGACGACAAATATGCAATATTGTGGTACATAATGGATGATCATGGAAACCTATGAGACACACTCATTGTCGAGCCAACACAAAATGAAGTTAACAATATGCTTATACAAATTAAGGATCTAACTAACTCAACCCCCCTACTAAATATAATTTCAAGAGAAGAAATTAATTGTAGTCGTGAAGCGACAAAGCCTTGGGAGCGATGGTTAGTCGAATATAAATATCAAATATCGCAAACTAAGGAGGAATTATTTATACTTAATAAGAAAACATTGTTTCTCCAGTACCATCCAATAAAGGAGGAAACAAAAAACTAAAATAGGAATCGACAACTAATTCAAAAGTTGTGGTGTCTCAAATAGAAATAAAACCAAGCATTCCTAACAACAAAGTCAAAATGGGATCAAACCGCATCCCGATTTATGAAGGAAAGGAGGACCCAAAACACCATTGGTTCATGTGCGAAATTTTTTGGGATGTTGCTAACATTATAGATGAAGACAAGAAAATGGTACAATTTGGAGTTGTTGTGCGACACCATGCTTTAATATGATTTATGAACTTTATGGAAAATCAAACTCACTCAAAAGAAGAAATAAATAATAAATTCTTAACATTTTTTAAAATTCAGGAGTTACACATCTAGCGGCCCAAAATTTAAAAGAAATAAAACAAAGATCGGGTGAGTTGGTAAGAGAGTATGACAAAAGATTCAAAGACCTATGAATCCAAATTTTGACAACAATCAATGAGATATTTTTGGTCCAGTGGTATGTAGTTGGGCTTCTACCATGAATCCATTCTTCGCTATGCTTATATGAGATAATCTACTATGAATATTCCTTACAGAAAGCACAATGAGTTGATTTAGATGATGATGGCCCATCAACTTCTTTGACAACAAAGATACTTGAGGAAAAAATAGAGCATTTAAAACAAACAAGAAAAAATATATCTATACGATGGAATGAAGTATGGTGTACTACATGCCTTATGGAAGGACATACAAAGGATAATTGTCCTCTCACTGAATGAACAACAACATAAGACATTCATCAAATACAAGCTCAAAATTATCGTAACATATGTGAATGCGTGACTGATCACATTGTACAAGATTGTCCACATAATTTGAAAAACACAAAGTGGTGTCATATCTATGAATCTTCCTATCATCGAACATCTGAATTCCATTTAAATTCTCATAATTAGAGTAATGTACAAACAATATACCACATAGAATCCATCGATCAAACAAAAAATTATGGTCGAAGAGACAACTACTATGGTCGTGGTGGAGATCGAGGAGGTCGTCATGGATTTGGTGGTCGAGGTTGAGGTTGTGGATGACCATAATATTTAAAATTATGGAAATATGATCACATCAATATATATTTCCCTATAAAAGATAGAATTGATTTGAAATTTTGTAATATATATGGCATTGGAGACCACTCTTTAAAAGACTGCACAATAGTACTCGACAAAATCATGACAAGAAAAAATGTCAATCTACTTACATGTTGTTATAAGGTCAGGTGCAGAACGCTATATTTACACTCCACTACAATATCACCAAACAAGGAAATCTAATACCTTCCCAAATCCAGACAAAGAAGAGAAAAGCATGATAGAAGTTATTAATTTCTTCAAGAATTCCACAGAATATCAAAAAAACTCGGGAAGATGAAATGACGACACCATCTGAGAATTTGTGGAGCTCTTAAAAGAAAAACACGCAATAGGATGATTGCTAGACCTTATCAACATATTACATGAGTAAAAATATGGTCAAAGACTGACCAAGGATGGAAGGCACCTCTCTTATAAACATAAATATTACGATCCATGAGTCGACTTGGATATTGAGGGAATGATGGAAAATCAGGTGTTCATTGATTTTGGATATCAAGTAAATATTTTTGCAAGAGAAACATGGATAGGAATGGGTTGACTCGCCCTAGAACCAATGATGAACTATCTTAAATTAGTCGATTGAGTATTAATAGAACCGATTTGAATATTGAGAAATGTAGACACTCAAATTATGGGAATACTTACTTCGGTCGAATTCTAAGTAATAAACCTCCTCAAATGAATTCCATCATATGAAACACTTGTCAGTCGACCATGGGGTTGATAAATGAAAGAAATTGTCTCCCTTGAAAGAGATGTAATCAAGTTGAAAGGGAGTGGGATGAAAATCATCATTCCTTTAGATCCAAAAGAAATGAAAACTATGGATGGAGTCATGGGATGAGGAACAAGAAGCTTGGTTCCTGTACTAGATAAACAATGAACAAAGAGATTATGTAGAACCAATTGCAGAAGGAGAAATTTTGAGAGAATCCCCCATGTCATTCAAGCCATAATTTTGACTCTGCCTTATATAACTAGAAAATTGAGAATTATGAAGCACATACGAAATATTGATGGTATATTGAAATCATTCCAAAAAATCATCTTAGGATGTGCTACTCAATCCAGGTTGTACCAAAAATATATTAATTTTTTTTTGACAATATCCAACTCTTATGCCGGCCGACAATAAAATAATAAAACCCTTACAATACAATGAATGATATGCACCTTCAAATGATGTCGAGGAGGTAAAAAAGTCCATAGGAGACCAAAGGAGGGTGCAGAGCCTTGTGGAAACCTTCACATGACAAGATGCAAGATGGTGGGAAACACATCCCCCCATATTACAAACATGGACGATTGTGTCGACGTACTTCATTAGGCGATTTGGAGATAAGAAATTATCCAAATTCATGGATATTCCCACCTTCAGAATTGGGTACGACCCAGTAGAGTATGTTCAACGACGTGAAAATGAGTGCTCAAAAAATGGATATAAATATGAAAGGGTGTGGCCCCATATGTTTCCAAGTAAATTAGATGAAATACCAAATAAATGGAATAAGATTGAAGAATCTTTTGGCCATACATAAAACTGGGTTGAAATTAAAGAAAAAATTGTGCAATACTTTGAATTTAATCCAAAAGAGGAACAAGTGAGAGATGCAACACAACAAATAAAAATATTTCTATAAAATGCATCACTAGTTGTACATAATGAAAAATAAAAGATGTCAGTTGATTTAGGATCGAAATTGACTTGCAATTTTGTGTCAGTAGAAAACAAAGAAATCATGACCGCATGGAGGATCTATTGGGTTGTTATATTCTTTGTAGTGAAAGTCTAGTCGAGGTGAATTGACTAATGGTCGAATTCAAGGTAGGTCAATAGAAAGTCGAAGGTCGAGGGAGTCGAATGGGTAAAGTCTAATTCAAATATATCGATGAAAAGTCAACCAACAAGAGGTCAAAGTGCAGGCATGAGACGACTGACTAGAGCCCGAATGAAGGTTGGCTAGTAGTCAACTGGTAAACCTGACTTGAAGTCGACTATAAGAGAATCTATGGTTTTGTGGGATTTGTATCCAATGATATGCATGGATCTGTAACCTTTTTGGGTGAAAATATCTAGGGTTTTTCATGTTGTAAAGCCTATAAGGAGGCCTGTTGTAAGGATGAAAAGTTTGTTGTTGTAGGTGATCATAGAATGCACTTTTGCAGGTTAATGCATGTGTAAGTATAGGTTGTACAGGGTTTTTCTTTCCTGTGAAAGAGGGTATGATGTCCATTGTATCTTAGGTGTGGACCAAGATTATACATGTAACATTTTATTTTGAATGAATAAGACAAAAAAAGAGAAGAACACTCAAAGGAATGTTGGTTTTCTTAGTTAAGGGTTTCCAGGGTAAAATATTGGTGTACTGTGTGATTTCTTTTGTCATTTGCTTTCATGATTAAATTATTATTCTCTTATACTAGGATTAGTGTTGAAGTGTTCTTCATTTAATGACATGTGGTATCAGATCTTAGGTCTGCCTTGAGAAATGATAAATATTCAATGACCATAATTTTGAGCTTTGGAAGAATGGGGGAAACTTGAAAGAAAAGAAATAAGTACAATACATATTTGTCTTGCAGATTCGGTGCTGTTGAATTTCGTAGGTGAAGATTCAGACAAGAAACTATGGGACAAGATGGGAAGCTTATACCCATCAAAATATCTGGTAAATAAGCTATTTCTAAGAAATAAAATGTATCTTATGAGGACGAGTGATGGAATTTCAGTGACTGGGCATTTAAAAGAATTTAACATTGTGTTAATCCAGTTGTCATCTATGGATATAAATATCATTGATGAGGAGAAATGTATCAACCTATTATATTATTTTCCAGACTCTTAGGATAGATTAGTCATGGATATTGGGAGAACCACAACCACACTAGCACTAGAGGACGTGTTTTATTCTCTATTTTTGGAAGAAATGAGAAGAAAGAACATGGAAAGATCAACCAAATATAATCTAGAAGTGATAGGTTGATCGATAGATAGAGATAAAGGCATATTATCCGTTAGAAGTTTCAATTTGAAAGGCATATATAAATCCCCCATTCAATCGATGTGAATATGATGGAAATGTGGTAAAGTTGGGAATTATAAAAAGGAATGTAAGTTGAAGGAAACAAAAGTTAGTGTTGGATATCACGAGAATCAATTGACTGAGATAAAGACGACCTTGAATAAGGGAGGTGATGTTTACCTAGCATCGACCAATACACACTCATATTAAGATGTTTGGTTGATAAACTCAAGAGAATCCTATCATATGAAACCACAGAAAGAATGGTTATATGAATATGAAAAATATGATTGGGGTGATGTGTTCTTATGGGACGACTCACCAACCATAATTTTAGAACAATGAAGTGTCTGACTGACACTGTAGAATGGGAGAAAAAGAACCCTTCCAAGTTTGATACACATTCCGGGTTTGGAAAGAAATTGGATATCTTTCAAAAACATGAGTGATGAAGGTGTACATTCTTTGTTTCAAAAGGATTCTTGTAATATGGTCAAAGGTGTGATGGTATTAATGAAAGGATTTCGGATTGGTATCCTATACAAGTTGTTAGGGAATGCCAAATCGACTGTATGAAACAACATCGTTGCTCCTAAAATTGACTTGAATACGAATCAAATTGACTCGATGTCGACACAACTCGACTTGACTCAAGCAAGTCAGTTCAAATCGACTCGACAAGACATGATGAAATCAACTCCACCAAGTTATGGAACAAGAGGATGGGACACATTGGAGAAAAAGGACTTCAAGCTATGCAAATAAATGTATGGCCTAATGATTTATTGAATGTGTGTTAGTAGTTGAATTTTGTGAACATTGAATATATGGGAAACAAAGTCGGGTGAGGTTCCCATCTGGAGAAATAAGGGAAAATGGTATTCTAGAGTTGGTGCATAGTGATTTGTTTGTCTTGGTCATAGTGCCTTCACTTGGTGGATCCATATATTATATCCCCTTCATAGATGATTTTTGCAGGAAGACATGGATATATTTCCTGAGGAATAAATTAGATATTTTCGAGATATTTAGGGAGTTTAAAGATCTTGTGGAAAACCAAGCAGAGAGGAGGATTAAAGTGTTGAGGACTGATAATGGTGGTGAATTCTGTGGAAATTAATTTGATCAGTTATGTAAGAAGTGTGTCATAGCACACCAAAATACCACACAACAAATGGAGTTGCCAAGAGAATGAACATAACATTGATGGACAAGGAAAGGATATTTGTCAATGGTGTTGGGTTCACACAATAATTCTGGGTGGAGGCACTTGAGACTGCAAGAAATCTGGTGAATATGTCTCCTTCGTCGGCGCTAGTCGACATGACTCCAAATGAGGTATGGTCGAGAAACAAGCCTTCAGTGGCACATCTCAAAGTGTTTGGTTGCGATGCACTTGTGCATGTTCCCAAGGAAAAGATGAACAAGTTGGACAAGAAGGCAATGAAATGTATCTTCATCATATATAAATAAGGGATGAAAGGATATAATATATGTGATCTTGCATAAAGGAAAAAATTTTACAGTCGAGATGTGGTCTTCAGAGAAGTCGAAGTTAAATCCAATCCTGAGGAAGTTGTTTAGACCAAGAATAAGCATGATACGGTGCAGTTTGAACAGAGGAATGATGGAAATGGTTCATATGTGCTGACTGAATCTAAGGAAGAGGTGGAACAAAATAATTTGTTGGTAAGGAGGCAAGAAAAAATAATGAAAACAGTTGAAAGGTACATTCCACTCAAAAACAAATTTGCATTCATGTTAACTACCATCGATGATGAGCCCAAGTCGATGAGTGAGGAAGTGGACTCGACATAGGGTAAACTCTAGAAGGATTCCATGAATGAAGAGATGAAATCCTTGTACAACAATGAGACATGGGATTTATTCAAGTTATCTAGTGGAATAAAGATCGTTAGTAGAAAGTGGGTGTTCAAGATGAAACTGAATTCCACACGATAAGTCAAGAAGTTCAAAGCTTGATTGGTAGCGAAAGGATATTCCCAAGTCTGGGGAGTCGACTTCGGTGAGATTTTTTACCCTATTGAAAAACCAAGTTCCATTAGAGTAATAATGTCTCTGGATGAAAATTTTGATTTGGAGATAGAACAGATGGACGTGAAGACAACATTCCTACATGGGGACCTAGAAGAACAAATCTACAGGAAACAACGTGAAGGATTTGTAGTAAAGGGAAAGAAAGAGTTGGTGTGTAATCTCAAAAGATCCCTTTATGGTATAAATAAATCACCAAGGATGTGGTACCATAACTTTTAAATGTACATCCTTAGTTTAGGATTTTTGAGAAGCAAAGTTGATCAGGACATATATTCCAAGGAAGAAGGTGGGTTTTTCATATATGTAGCTTTGTATGTTGATGACATGTTGTTGATTGGAAATATCATGGACTCAATAAAGGAGGTGAAGAAGAAGATATCCTCCAAGTTTGACATGAAGGATCTCATTGCAACTAAATTCATCTGGTTACGGAGATTAAGAGATATCGAGCCTCTAGAAAGATCTGGTTGAATAAGACGAAGTATATTGAAATAGTTTTGAAATGATTCAACATGCATGATTATAAATCAGTGAAGGTGCCAATTCTAGTGGGAGAAAATCTTACTGAAGAACAATGTCCAAAGACACAGAAACAGACAGAGTACATGGCATGTGTTCACTATGCAAGTTTTGTTGGTAGTATAATGTACGTGATAGTCTGCACTCGACCAAACATTTCCAGTGCAGTGGGAGTGTTGAGCAGGTACATGTCGACACCTGGAAAAGAGAATTGGAAATATGTCAAGAAAGTATTCAAGTGTTTTTGTGGCACAAATAACTCTACTATATGATACCAAGGAAGACCTAGAGGTGACAATGGAAAATTAGATGTATTATCTTCATAAACACTGACTGGGCTAGAGATCTGGATTGACAGAGGTCGACTAGTGGATATGTCTTCAATAGGTTTGGTGGAGCAATAAGTTGGATGAGTAGGAGATAGGAGGTCGTACCCTTGTTGATAACATAAGTTGAATGGATGACGAACACTCATGGAATAAAAGAAGTGGTATGGATTCAAAGGTTTTGTTCAAGAAACATGTTTGAGATGAGAGCTATGAAGGTAAGTTTCAACAGTCAAAGTGAAATATTTCTGGCAAAGAACCCTCCTTATCATTCGAATACTAAGCACATTTATGTACAATTCCATTTCTTAAAAGATATAGTGGAAATTAACAAGGTGTTACTAGAGAAAGTAGACACATTGGAAAACATAGTAGACTCGCTAACCAAGTATGTGAGTGTTGTGAAGTTCTCTTCGTGCAGAGATGAAATGGATATTTCTTCCCTAGGTCTGTGAGCAAAATTTAAGAATCTCATGTTTCAGCAAAGAAGACAATAAGTGGGAGAATGTTGGGTTTTTATCTTCTTTGCAGTGAAAGTCTTGTCGAGGTGAATCGACTAATGGTCAAAGTTGAGGTAGATTGATAGCAAGTCGAAGGTCGATGGATTCGACTGGGTAAACTCGAAGTCGAATATATCGATGAAAATTCAACTAACAAGAATTCGAAGTGCTTGCGTGAGACTGGTAGTCTACTGGTAAAACCAACTTGGATTTGACTATAACACAATCTCAGGTTTTGTGGGATTTATAGCCAATGATATGCATGGATTTGTAACCGTTTTAGGCACTAATATTTAGGGGTTTTCCTGTTGTAAATCCTATAAAGAGGTGTGTTTTTAGTTCTAAAAGGATGTTGTTGTAGGTGATCATAGAATGTACTTTTATATGGTAATGCATGTGTAAGTGTAGGTTGTTGGTCATGAATATGTAAGCCGAATTGGCTACAGGGTTGTTCTTGCTTGTGCAAGAGGGTGTGATGTTAATTGTTTCTTAGGTGTGGACCAAGGTTAGACATGTAACCTTTTATTCTAAATGAATAAGACAATAAGAGAGCAGAGCTCTTAGAGGAATGTTGGTTTTCCCAGTTAAGGGTTTCTAAGGTAAAATCTCGGTGTAATGTGTGATTGCTTGTGTCATTTTATTTCTTGATTAAATTCTTCTAGTCTTCTTCTAGGATTAGTGCATAATTGTTCTACGTTTCATGACAGGATCGACATGGAAAATATAAAATGGTCAGGAAAAATATTCCAATGGAAAAAATACTACCCAACATTGCAAAACCATGAGAATTTAGTCTTAAATATAGCCACAGACAAAAAAGGAAGAATAAGAACAACCCAAATTCCTAGAAATCTTCACAAAAGTTGAAGAAGGTGAACGCTACCTCACCGAAGTGAAACCACCAAAATCAATGGATGTGGAAAATAAAAATAAAAAATTGACATATCAAATGAGGATCAACCAAAAATGGTATGAATAGGTAACTATTGGACCGAAAAACAAACAATTGACATAGTCAACCTATTAAAATATTATCAATATGTTTTTGCATGTGACTATAAGAACTTTAAGGGAATTGTAGAGGAAATTGGAGAAATGAAGATTGAACTTATTCCAGGAGATAAGCCAATAAATAAAAAACCATATAAATTAGTGCATAAATATGAATTGATCATCCAGAAAGAAATCGAAGGAATGTTATAAGAAGATATTATTTACCCTATTGACAAGGAAGAATGGGAAATTCCCATGGTGGTTCAAACAAAGAAACATGATGCCAAAAAATTAAGAATTTGTGTCGATTTCCAGGGACTCAACAAACTGACCTTCACAGATTCATTCCCCACCCCCTTTGTTGATGAAATAATCATTGAAATTGTTGGTCACAAATGGTATTGATTCACTGGTGGGTTCTCAAGTTATAATCAGGTTCTAATAGAAAAAGAATATCAACCAAAAATAAGATTTGTCTTAGAATTTGGATCCTTCAGCTATATAGTCATGCCATTTGGATTGAAAAATGCATCAGTGGTTTTTCAAGAATAGTTGTTAAGTCATTTCAAGAGTATATCTATAAAACTATGGATGTATATTGTGATGAATGGAAAATATATAGTCTATTCAAAAATCATATACAATGGCTTCTAATTATGCTAGAACACTACAGACAAACTCAACTATCATTAAATATCAGGAAATGCATATTTTCCATAGCAATTGAAATCCTTGTAGGACACGTGGTATGTAAAGAGGGATAAAAGGTTGAAATGGAAAATATTAAAATTATCCTCGATCTAAATCCACCTATGAACCAAAAACAAATCAAAATTTTATTGGAACACACTAGATATTATAGGAATTTTACACACTATGATTCAGACATCACCTTCCTAATAGATGAGACCTTGCAAAATTATGTTGAGTTTATATGGAGCCAATATTTCCAAGAATCCTTCGAATTCTTAAAGAAGAATTTGGTTGAATCCCCCATTCTAAAATTTCTAGACTGGTCAAGAAAATTTCATGTCCTTGTCAATGCATTCAATGTAGTCGTCGGGTTGGTATTATAACAACCATATAATGAAACAATTGATCATCCAAATTCATATGCAACTTGAAAACTTAATAAAGAAGAAATAAGTTATTCAACTACGTAAAGGGATTCCCTATCAATGACATTTTCTCTACAAAAGTTTTTGTCACAACCTGATTGAAAATCCCTTCATGTTTTTTATAGACCACCAAACATTGAAATACTTGGTAAATAAACCAATCCATCAAGGAAACATTCGTCATTGGTTACTCTAACTTCAAGAATTTGAATTCAACATGATCATACGACCAGGGAAGTATAATGCCTGCCATGACTAGAGACATGAGAAGACCTGAAAAGCATTGACGATGATCTCCCTAATGCACATTTATTTTCAGTCAAAGATGCCCCTAAAGAGTTACAAGATATCAATAATTTCCTAGAATAAGGAAAGGCCCTAGAAGACCTCCCAACAAGAAAAAAGAAAGTAATGGCCCTCAAAGATGCACCTTACACAATCATAAACAAATATTTATACAAAATGGGAATTGATGATGTTATAAGAAGATTCATTCTTGAGCATGAAAGGGATGATATTATCAATGAAGCTCATGTAGGAGAAATCAAGGGTCACTTTCAAGCCGACGTGACAACCAGGAAGATACTACAAGTAGGAATGTGGTGGTCGACTCTGCAAAAATATTGTTGGGACCAAGTAAGAAAATGTGATAGTTGTCAAAGGCTTGGATAACCTTCGTGGAAAAAGGAAATTCTAGTAAGTTCAATAAATCCCAATGGAGCATTCGAAATATGGTCAATCGACTTCATTGGGTGATTTCCATAGAGGGAAAGAAAAAATAGTGCCAAGTACATCATTACCGTGGTCGAATACATGACTAAGTGGGCATAAGCTAAGCCATTCAAATCTTGTACAAAATATATAGAAGCAAAATTCATCTACGATAATATAATTAGAAGTTTTTGTTGTCCTCTGACATTAATAAGTGACCAGGGAACTCACTTCATGAATGAAACATCTAAAGTTCTATTGGAAAAAAAAATTATCGACCATACAAGAATGAGATATTACCATCCACAATAAAATGCAGGCGGTCGAAGAATTTAACAAAACATTACGCAAAGTACTCACAAATATTTGCGGCCTCAACAAAGATAAATGGGACGAAAAAAATTATGTATTCCTATAGGCATATAGATCAACATACAAATGATTGACTAGGAATACTTTGTTGAATCTCTTCTATGAAAAAGAAGATTTTATCCCTTTATAATTTTAGACCATTTTTGATAGGGTTGCGGCTGTAGCCAAATTTGACAAAAGCAAAAGTATGAAAAACCGACTATATCAATTAAAAAAATTGGAAGAGGGAATATTAATAGCAGTACAACACCAAGAGGTTCAAAACCAACAACAGAAAGTGTGGCACGATCGACATATAAAGAAAAAAGATATAAAATATGGAGATTTAGTATTGTTAGATGACAGTCACATAAAAGGTAAACCTAGAAAATTAGAGACGACATGGCTTGGACCTTATGTTGTAGAATATATTCGACTGACTGAAGAAGTCCAACTCCTAACATTGTTGGGAAAACCATTTAAGAAATGCATTCATGATGCACATCTAAAGAAGTACCATGCATAAAAAAAAAACCCTATTGGAAACATTTAGCAAGGAGTTGCCAACAGGGACAACACAAATCATCAAAGAAATCAACTAATTATACTTACGAGAAATAAACCCTTATTAAATTTAATAAACAAAAGAAAAAGTTGGAAAAATCTAGGTATGTGAAACCGAAAAGGTAAAGTATTTAAACGACCACCATGAATTCAAAGAAAAGAAACAATAAAGAAGAGTGGTGAGAGAAATCAACAATGGTCGAGCTCGAGACAAAGTAGTAGAATATATTCCTGACATTCCACCCCATCAACCAACATATCAAAAATACTTATGAAAAGAGAACCAAGCGAGTGAATAATATTGGCAGCAAGCAAGTGCAGATCATGCAAGTGAATATTAAGCAAGAACAGACTAAGAGAGCATGAATCAAACTGGGATGGTAAATGATGACATCATTCATATGTAGTCAAATATAGAAAAATGAAGAAGAAAAAAATACATCAATGACATCGACTAAGTCACCCCAATAATAAAAAACAATATGAATAAAGGATATAGGTCGGTCATCCTACGTATTGACCACATATAAATCTAGGAGACCTCATCGGTTGAGCCAAGGAAAATGCCAACCGAGGAAACATCGATGTCAACAAACAAATAACATTTAATTTTGAATAGGTAATGGTCGACAAGAACATTAATTATCAACAACATGGAAATGATCATTGTGCAGTCACTCACATAACATATAATCATGTCTCTATGTGCGACAACTAGTCACAAGACCTATCAATTAATGATAGAAGAGACACGAATGAACGTTAGACAAGCAATTATATAAACATCCAATCATTGAACTTAGTCGTACCAAGAATAGTTATGATGGAATAAAAAGAAATTCGAGAACAGTTGGATTCATTTAACCCAACACTTTCACTAGTAGATATAAATATCGAAGAAGCCTATGAATTCAATTCATTCTTATTTACCCCCCCCCCCATAGTTAAGTATAGAGAAAAGTACATAGTCAGTTGAACCCACAAATTCACTAGGTTTTCCTGAAACTAGTGATCAAGATCCGTAAGTGCCAAGGATGAGAGGCCAAGTTCGCAACACAATGGAGGGCTCAAAATCGAGGAATGTTTTTTACCGAGCGACTACGACGCCGCTGAAAAACTGGATGTAGAATATCCGACAATCAATGATAGAGGAATTAGATTGGAGAAAACATTGGAAAATGTTTATAGAATGGGAAATGCATGAAGGAAATTGGAAAGAAGAAATCAAATTCCTAGAAAAACAAGGAATTAGACACATCCTTGGAGCCCCGTAAATCATCAACATGGGATGATGGAAGGAAGAAGTGGTGAAGTTCATTGTTAGTCGGTATCATCAAGGATACATATGGCTAGACGAACCAATATAAATAATGGAAGGACTTATCTAATGCATCAAGGGTATTTTGAAGATAGGGGCTAAGGTATCGAAGTTGGACAATGTTAAGCCGTAATATTGGCTCATTACCCCTTAATTGGGGCATATTATATTAGTAATGTTATTTTATTTATGTCGTCTTTAGGCCATTAGTTGTAATTATACCTCCTAGTCTCCTATATATACCAAGGAGACATTTTCATTTTGAATCATCTTGTACTTGAACATTTAA
>ML779538.1:980241-993750 GCA_009831015.1 Picea engelmannii
GCCCAATAGCAGGATTCAAAGACATAACTGAAAGGTTGATCAAAACTAGTACATAATACCAACAACAAGTAGTGACTTTGCAAAAATAAAAAGAGGAAGTTAGACAATATAACAACTCATTAGCCAATGTAATTCAAAAAAATCAAAAGCAGATGGACACAACGTTGGTGAAAAAATACAATAATCTTAAAGGATTCAAGAAAAATATAGACAAATTAACCAAAAAAGATATCACATTGAATTTTGTTGTAAATGAATGGCCAACCCATTTTTTAGTTGAATTTATCATATGATGGATACACATGGCTACAATCGAAAGTATATAAAAAGAAAGAAACTCGACCATTGATAGAAAAAATCAAAGAATCCCTCACCACACAACTAGAAAAATAAAAAGAAATGGAAATACAACTCTCACAACAAGAACAAGAATGGTAGGAGGGACATAAAGTGCATTTGGAAACTGACCAAGCGACTAACCGTCTCAACCAGCTCAAATATAAAGTGCAGAACACATAATAGAAATTTGACCAAGATTCAGGTAAAATTTAGACATCAGATATAGCAGAAAAAGTCGATCTAATTTCATAGTTGAAAATGCTAAATCTAGAAGCACAATAGGCGATCGACACATGGTCTGATTTCATACAACAAACAAAACATTCATCCCCTAGAATCATTCAAACCACCTTCAAAATTAGTTCATAAAGTGAAAATAGAAAGGAAGTCAACAAGACCAACAAGGGAAGTCTAGGCACAACATAGCAGTCCAAAATATCACTTTAAGTCATCCAACCATATCAAGATTTTTCATCCTCTTCTTGCATCTCTCTCTCTCTCTCTCTCTCTCTCTCTCTCTCTCTCTCCATATTCTATTTCTAAATTTTGTTATTTTGAAATCAAAGTATGCAAAAATAATTTTGTATACTCCCCTCTTTCTCAGGATAGGAAAGGAATTAAGGTGGGGGGAGATGTTGTAGGGGCTATTTGACTCTATCGAATAGACCCGATGATCGAATAAGAATTATTTGGTTGACCATCGAAGTCAAAATTAGAGGTCAGTCGAAGTATATGTTACCAACCGACCCAGCAAGTGAAGTAGTTACAACTTCCTGAAAGGAGTATAAATAGACAAGCACATGAAGTCTCAACTAGCTTCATGTGAGAGGTTCTATACAATTGTTTTGTATTGCTATATCATATAATAAAGTATTGTTAATTGGGATCTCATTACTTGTGTATGTATTTATCTATGCTTATTTGTGTGTATGCATCTTCTATGATGTCTATGTAAGGATGTATCGGTAAATATCCATTCTTTTCCCTAAATTACAACAGAGGCTCATAAAGCTTCAAATTCTCAACATTTACTACTAATTTTTTTTTCATGTAGGATGGCATATATAAACGAAAGGAATTAGTACAAATATTATGCAAGACCTTGAATGGACCATATTGCATTGGCCTTATATTTTTACTTTCACCTTTCATTCTGTCTTTGCTAATATGTAACCATACTTGATCACCAACTTCAAACCAATGATCAGGGTAATGTTTATCATGCCTTTCCTTGTACTTGTCTTGGATCTTCTCTAATTTTTCTTGTACTACTTGATGTATATGTTGGATTTTTTTAATTAGCCTTTCATATTTATCTGTATTATCTTTTCCATATTCTTTACCTACACTTCTAAAAACATATTCCATATGTGATTTAGGCAAGTACCCCAAACATACTTCAAAAGGAGTTTTCCAAGTAGAATATTGCATGGAATGATTATAGGCATGTTGAATACAATTGTTGGAGATATTTCTATTTTCGACTCACTAGTTTAGTGGGATTTTACTAGAGCTAGTTTTTTTTAGACTTTCTATTTTAGACCATCTCTATTATGCATGCATTCCTAAGAAAATCTCACTTCTTTTCCTCTTTTCTTAATATGGAATGTTTTTTCATATATGACTGTATATTACTCATTCATTGTATTCAATATTGATTAGATCATTGGAGTAGCTTGAATAGATTAATTCTCATTATTCCATATTGAATCTCTCATCCTTTTCTTGAGAATCTTTGTTTGTACTTGCTTTATCTAGGTCTCTTATGCATGTTTCCATGAAGCATTGACATGGTATCAGAGCCAGGCTACCTAGAGAAAAAAAGACAAGACAGAGAAGAGTGAAATCATAGTTTTGAATAGCGTAATTCATGTACTTGATAGTGTTTCACCCTCTTCCTGTTGAAGGTGTGACAGTCACTTGAAAACTTATGAAATTTGAAATTTATGGACAATTTCTATCAATGTCGTACTTTATCCTTAACCAAGGTGCAAGAGTGTCCCACTATGTCCTTCACACAAGGTGTGACAATGTATCACTTTGGCCTTCACATAGGGTGTGATAATGTCTCATTGTGGCCTTTAGATAGGGTGTGACACTCTTCAAAAATTGATTTTTTGTAGTGATTTCTCAGTATTTTCACTTGAAAATTGAGGGTTAATTTTCAAGGTTTTCATAACCAATAAGAGGGATGGATATGACACAAATTTTTCAATCAAATTTGGTGATAATTCTCACACCATAAAATTATTTTGAATGGAAGGTGAAGGCCAAATTTCAACTTAAAAGAAAAGGATTTTACAATTTGACGATGGTGATAGAAACAAAACCTATATGAAGGATTAAGAAGACCAGTTGGGTGAACCGTAAGGATGAGGCCACTAGAATTCTTCTTGAGTTAATTTCAACTGATTTATGGTTTCATATTTCCATATGCATGAATCCAAACAATATATGGACCACCTTGGGGTCTCTTTAGAATGTAGTATGATATGTGAGGCCATATTCTTGAGTTAGAGTTGAATACCTTGGATCCTATTTTTTTTTATAATATACATGATTTCATTACCAAGTTTAAATATTTGATATTGAGCTTGGAATATTGTGGTATTGAAAAGTATAAAAAAGATAACCAAATTATTCTAACAATCTTGGCTAAGATAGGACCATAATATCTTGTCGATGCGTCATATTTCCATTCTAGCAAATATATCTTGGGATCAAATTGGAAAATGTCTACCATGGAGCAGTTTGTTGATTCTCTCACACATGAGAAAACAAAAATCATTTAGATGGGTCTAATTAAGGAACCCAAATCACATGCATTCACCATCCAATATGGAAAAGGGTCATCCAATAAAAAATCCAAATAGAAAGGAAAGGATTAACATAAAGAAAATGAGGGATATTCCAAACTCTCAAAGGATTCTTTAGATTCAAAAGACTCTTGAAATTCAGAAGGAAAGAAGAAGAAGGGGAATTAGTGAACTTATTTAAGTAAACTAAATTATGAAGAATCCATATGCATAAAGGAGAAAATTTATCTTATGGAACATGTACTTCAGAAGAACAACCTTGGAAACTTCATTCCTGAAGGAGAAAAGAAGAACAATGAAGAAGATCATGCTCCTAAGAAAGGTAATCATCATGCTATAGTTGCAATTAATTCCTCATATGATTCATGGATTATAGATTCTGGTGCATCACATCATATGACATCAAAAGAGGAAGTTTTTACTTCTTTGATTTCATGCTCAAGACCACCTATTATCATGTGGGATGATACTGCAGTAGCAGTAGTAGTAGCAGGAGAGGGAAGACTGGAACTCCCTAATGCCAGTTTTGAGAATGTTTTACAAGTTCCAAAGATTTATATAAATATACTCTCAGTTTATCAAATCACTCAAATAGGTAAAAAGGTTGAATTTACATTGGACTCAATTTATGTACTTGACATGCATGAAAATTCCATTATTGAAATTGGTGAGGTAGATCACAAATCAAGGTTGTTGAAATTCACTAAGTTTGATGACCATGACTCCTCTTTACTACTTATGCATGTTGATGATAGTAATATATTATGGCATGAGAGATTTGATCATTTAAACTTTAGGTACATGAAGAAACTTTCCAATCAAGGAATGGTCAAAGGCTTGCCAAACATTCACTTTTCTTAAGGGGTTTGTGAAGGATGCATTATTGGCAAGCATCCTGAAGAGAATTTTGAAAAAGGGAAGGCAATGAGAGCCTCCTCTTCCTTGGAGATTGTCCATAGTGATCTCATGGGTCCATTTCCACATATGTCCATCAACAAATCAAGGTATGTCATTACATTTATTGATGAATACTCACATTATACTTGGGTTTATTTTCCTAGGAAAAAATATGAAGTTTTTTAGCATCTCAAAAACTTCAAAGATATTGTAGAGACACAACTTGGAAAGAAGATCAAGATCCTCTGTATAGATAATGGGGGGGAGTATATCAAAAAACATGTTCAAAATATTTGTCATGAGGCTAGTATTTAGTTGCAACATATAATTCCATACACTCCACAACATAATGGAGTTGTTCAAAGGAAGAACAGATCTATCAAGGAGATGACCAGTTGCATGTTTCATGTGCAGTCTCTTCCTTCCAAGCTTTGGGATAAGGAATTTAACTTTGTTTCTTACATACATAACAAATATCCTCATAGATATGTTGAGGATATGACACCTTTTGAGGCTTGGACATGTGACAAAATAGACATCACACACTTCCACATCTTTAGATATCATGCATGGGCCCATATTACTTCTTAAAAGATGAAAGCATTAGATACACGAAGAAAACCTTGCCTATTTGTGGGATATATAGATAATGTGGAGGGGTACAAATTGATTGATCCCTCCACAAATCAACTGATCATTGAGTGCAGTGTTCAATTTGAGGAGAGTCCTTTGCATGCACCACCAGTGCAACATGCAGATACTATTGTGCTTCCTTCAATTCCAGACATTAGAGATGATAACTCCATAATTAGATGCTACATATTAAGACTCAAAGGATTCTACACATGGATACTAGAAGGTAGTACACATAAATGAGGAGCTAGCACTAGAGTTTTAGTAGATTCCAAAGTGGGCACAACCAACACTTCAGGCAGCAGGTGACCTTACATGGGATATGCTAGATTCAAGGAGGACTCGATATCATCATCAGAAGCCTTCTCATGTGCTTTTAGATTTTGAACCAACAATGCCCATGAATTGCTATATGGTTCAATATTTTGATCTGTAGATCTATAGTGAGGCTTTGGGAAATCCATTATGGGAAGAAACCATGCAGGAGGAGTATGGATCATTTCTAGAGAATCAAACTTGAGATCTGGTTCCACTTCCACCAGGGAGGAAACTTGTCATATAGAAATGGGTCTATAGGACCAAGAGAGAAACAGATGGTCAAGCGAGTAGTAATAATGCAATATTAGTTGCAAAAGGTTTTCAAAATATTCATGGGATATATTATAATAAGACCTTTGCTCCTATAGCAAATATGGACTCCATCCACTTGGTTCTAGCCATTGCAAAAGCCAAAGGATGGGAACTTAACCAAATTTGTGTGAAGAATGTTTTTCTTCATGGTGATATTTCGAAGGATATCTACATGGAGCAGCCATTGAAGTTCATTAAGAACTCCTCTTTAGTATGCATATTGAAGAAGTCACTCTTTGTTCTCAAGGAGGCACCTAGAGCATGGTATGAAAATATGGATGCTTATTTGCTTTCACATGATTTTTTTAGATGTAAACATAATTACAATGTTTAAATTCTAAGGACTACTAAATCTTTGATGATTTTAGTACTCTATCTTGATGATTTTGTTATAACTGGTAGCTCTGCTTCAACCATTGCTATGGTCAAAGATATTTTGCACGACAAGTTCTCTATGATGGACATGGGTCCACTTAATTTCTTTCTTAGTATTGAGATTAGTCAGGATGCTTCTAGAATACAAATTTATTGGGCTAAGTATGTCAGGGATATTCTACATATATTCCACATGAAAGACTGTAAGTTTGCACCTGCACCCTTCTTATCTGGGATGAAACTTGAGGATGGAGGGGATACACAATTAGTGGAAAAAAATTTGTATTGATCTCACACCCATCCAGATATATCATAAGAAGTAGGAGTAGTTTCCATATACCTGCAGGATCCCCATGATCTGCTCTAGAAGGTTTTAAAGTGCATCCTTAGATATGTTCAGGGAACCATGAGTTATGGGATTCCCTATGCAGTTGGTTGTGCATTGTATCTCACAGGCTTAATAGATTCAGATTTGGATGGTGATGGAACATATTGCAAGTCCACTTCTTGGTAGACTCTCAGTTTGGGGTCATTCCCTATTTGTTGGTCAAGTAAGAAACAATCAACGATTGGCTTATCTTCCATAGAGGTCGAGCACAGAGGAGTAGTCAACTGTGTCATTCAAGTACTTTGGCTTCAAAACTTATTTACCGAGCTCGATATCCAGTTTCATTGTTTGACTGTCATATGGTGCAACAATCATAATACACTGAGATTTTACAGAGATCCAATACAACGGTAGTGAATCAAACACATTGAGGTCCACATGCATTTCATCATAGATCTAGTACATGATAGTATCATTGATATGCAGTTTTGTCCTTCCTCAAAACAAAATATCGACATCTTTTACAATACCTTCATTGGGATGAAGTTTCAGTCTTTGCGGGATCATCTTGGAGTGAAGAACATAGTTTCCAAGTAGCTTTCTTTTCTTCTTTTGATGCATTATCTTTTGATGCAGGGTTTTATTCCCACGTTGTTTTCCCTCTTTCCTAATATTTTATTCAGTGTTCATTAGTTTCATTGTACATGAAAACCAAATATGTCCTACTTGTCGGGACTCATTTTTTATTACTCCTTAATCATGTTCAGGGGGGTGTTCGAGATATTTATATTTTCAACTCACTAGTGCAGTGGAAGTTTACTGGAATAAGTTCTATTTTAGACTTTCTATTTTATACCATCTCTATTATGCATGCATCGCTAATAAAATCTCACTTCTTGTTTGTTTTTCTTAATTATGGAATGTCTTGCCTATATGAGTGTATAGCACTAATTCATTGTATTCATTATTGATTAGCTCATTGGATTAGTGTGAATCAATTAATTTTCATTCTTTCATATTGTATCTATCATCATTTTCTTTATTAGATTTGTTTGTACTTGTTAGATTTTTAGCTCGAGAGGTACTCCGCATATTTTGTCTTGAATGCGGATGTAACATTATGTTTACACTACCAGGAACTTAACTTTGTAATTGATTTTTATAAAGTTGTTTTAAAGTGGTTCTTTTATTAAAGTGATTTTTTAATAAAGTGTACCTTCTAATTTTAAAGTGACTTTATTTCATAAAGTGCACTTATGAAATAAAGTGAAATGTACTTTAACATTTTAAGTGATTCATTTTGGAGGGAATGGATCATGACCCTTGATCTTGAAAAAGGAAAGATCTAATCTTGGACTTTGGATTTAGGGCTGGGAAAGGTGAAAAGACACTTTGGAGGGAAAATGTCATTTTCATATTTATAAAAGAATGCATTGGGTAGTGTGGAAGACACATCGAGAATACATTGAGAGGATATTGAGAGAGATTTTCGAGTAGGCTTGAGAGAGGAAATTTAAGGAATCATCGTGGGTACATTTCCCAAGAAAAAATGGGCACAAATCCCAAGGAATATATATGTTTCTTTGCTGGTCGTTTTTCTGTTGTAGGAATCGTACTGTACAGATCCATACAATATGTACTATCCATACAACAAGTGAAAGTGACCATGGAAATCAACGTAGTATTTGGCACCATTTTTAAGGTAGATTCCAGACTTTTTGTTTTTGTTTCTGGGCCATATAGAACAGTCTATACAACTGACTATTGGGATGGATTTTGAGGTATAGAACAGGTAGTACAACAATATGGATATGGCATGGATTACGAGGAAGATTTGTGGGGGACTTTTTGGTGTTGTGAGTTATTTCTCTTAGCTGAAAATGTGATTTTGTTTCTATAATGTACTTTCCTGAAGTT
This sequence comes from Picea engelmannii, assembly GCA_009831015.1. Classification (NCBI taxonomy): domain Eukaryota; kingdom Viridiplantae; phylum Streptophyta; class Pinopsida; order Pinales; family Pinaceae; genus Picea; species Picea engelmannii. Next base: position 988,177 of record ML779538.1, read on the forward strand.
GAATAATAAGATCTCTCTCTCTGTCGTTGGGTTTCACCACATTGGGGTTTCCCTGGCTTTTGCCTAAATTTCTGAGTTTTGTTTATTGTTTTCCATTGTGTTTATTTCCACTGCATATTTTCTTAGCAGTGTGCATTTCTACTTATTGTAATTTCTCAATATGGGTTTGGGACATTTCATAAGTTCATGAAAGATAGTTATCCCTAGGTTGCTAAGTGTTTGACATAAATTTTAGCTTGCTAACTTTTGTTATTAAAAATCTACATGGTATCAAAGATTTTTCTATGAGTGACAGTGGGTAGTGTGATTTTTGGGCAAAGTTGAAGAGAGAAAATGGTGTGACTATTTTCCTTGAGTGGTGACAGGGAATATGGCTGCAAGCATTAGATCTGAGGATATGTTGGATGGAATTTCCAACTATTTGCATTCGAAGGTCTGATTGTCAGTTGTTCTCAAGGAGAACAAGATTTGGAGCTATGTCGATTCTATTGTGGCAGCTCCTGCAGCAGATTGTGTTGCTTTGGAATTGCATGATATCAAGAAGGCCAAGGCTCCGAGGATTATTCTACATGGGTTGAAGGATTACCTTATCCCACACTTGGATGAGAAAAAGACTACCAAGGAGATGTGGGATGCACATAAGAACTTTTTTGAGGTGAAGAATGAGAACTGGAAGATGGCCTTGAAGGCTAAGATTCATGATACCAAGATGGGTAATGAGGAGAGTGTCTCTTCTTATCTTACCCGGGTAGCTCGAGTAAACGATGAGATGGATATTATTGGAGAGTTCATCAAGGATTATGAGTTGGTGAGGATAGCCTTAAATGGATTCAATAAAGAATGTGAAGTCTTCAAGAAGTGTGTGGTGGAACGTGATCATCTATCAGATTGGTGCAGACTATGGGATGATTTCACTTAGGCTGAGATCCGATAAATATCTCAGAGAAGTGAACATAATATAAATGGAGTTGATGAGAATGTTACTCTTACTGCAAAGAACAAGAAGAAAGGAAGTTCCATAAGGGACTTGAGTAAAGTCAGATGCTATTTTTGTAACAAGTTGGGGCACCTTGTCTCTCATTTTCATAAGAGGAAGAAGAAGAAGAAGAAGCCAGAAGGGTTTGTGACAGTTGCTACAACAACCATGGAGGACATTACTTCCAAGTTTGACAAGGAATTTTCTTTGGTTACCATTGTTCCCATCATTGACAACGAAGGATTTGGAAGTGATATCAGATGGATTGTGGATAGTGGATCCTCTTTCCACATGACATGAATATGGAAAGTATTCCTAGATTTCAAATAGATTTTTCCTAGCCAACAGGTGGTAAATGAAGGTGGTATGGCGATATTTGTATGTGGAGTTGGGATTGTTAGATTCCAACTCGAGTTTTGGGGACTCTTGGAGCTTGATCAAGTTCTCTTTGTTCCATGGTTGGGGGTTAATTTCTCTTAGTCTCAGCCTTGGAGGATGTAGGATATTGTGTATTTTTCAAGAGGGAACATGTATTTATCTACAGGTAGGGAGTGGACCCGGTAGAGTTGTAGTTGATCGGTAACTGGGTGGACAAGTTGTATATGTTGAGAGAACAACCTTCAGCGTATGATTCAAAGTCATATGAGGAGCATGAGGAGGCTCCTGAGACTGTGGTGCCACCAAGGATTCAATATTTCATTCTGAGGGAAGAGAGAGAATCTCTTCTAAGAATTAGCAGAAGGCTCGACCAGGTTAATCGAATCAATGCTCAAGATGAAGTGAGCTTAGGGTTTCAGGCTATTTCTAGAAGAATATCTTCTAGTTCGAGTTCTATGCAGGTGTTGAGGATGGCTCCAGGTTCAGAGGGATCTCCTACAGAGCACAATGTCATGGGACCAGATGATGGAGATGGCATTAAGTACATCCCTCACTAAGAGGGAGTGTTAGATTTTTAGCTCCGAAGGTACTCTGCATATTTTGCCTTGAATGCAGATGTAACCTTATGTTTACAATACCAAGCACTTAAATTTGTAATGGGTTTTTATAAATTTGTTTTAAAGTGGTTCTTTTATTAAAGTGACTTTTTAATAAAGTGTACCTTCTAATTTTAAAGTGACTTTATTTCATAAAGTACACTTAGGAAATAAAGTGAAATTTATTTTAATATTTTAAGTGATTCATTTTGGAGAGAATGGATCATGACCCTTGATCTTGAAAAAGGAAAGATATAGTCTTGGCCTTTGTATTTAGGGTTGGGGAAGTTGAAAGACACTTTGGAGGGAAAATGTCATTTTCAGATTTATAAAAGAATGCATTGGGTAGTGTGAAAGACACATGGAGAAGACATCGAGAGGAGATTGAGATTTTGAGTAGGATTGAGAGAGGAAATTTAGGGCAGCATTGTGGGCACATTTCCCAAGAAAAAAATTGCACAAATCCCAAGGAAGATATATGTTTCTTTGCTGGGTCATTTTTATGTTGTGGGAGGTGATACTATATAGATCCATATAGTCCATACAACAACTGAAAGTGGGAATATAAATTGAAGCAGTATTTGGCATGATTTTCGGGGCAGATTCCAGAATTTTGGTTGTTGTTTTTGGGACATACAGAAAATTCCGTACAACTAACTATTTGCATGTATTTTGAGGTACATAACAGGTCGTACAACAGTATGGATTTGGAACAGATTATGAGGTAGATTTTTGGGGGACTGTTTGGTGCTGTGAGGTATTTCTCTTAGCCGGAAATGCCATTTTCATTCTCTAATGTACTTTCCTAAAGATGAATAGTAAGTTCTCTCTCTCTCTCTCTTGCTGGGTTTCCCCACATTGACGTTTTCCCTGGATTTTGCCTAAATTTCTGGGTTTTATGGGTTGTTTTCCATTGTGTTTATTTCTGTTTCATATTTTCTTAGCAATGCATATTTTTTCTTATGGTAATTTCTAAATATGGGTTTGGGACATTTCATAAGTTCATGAAAGACAATTGTCTCTAGGTTTCTAAGTATTTGACATAAATTTTAGCTTGTTGATTTTTTTCATTAAAAATGCATAGTACTTGCTTTAACTAGGTCTTTCGTGCATGTTTCCATGAAATATTAACAATAATGTAATTGTTCATCCCATAATTTAGGATGCTTGCTAGAATATCCTCGAAGTAGATGTACCAGTGTTCTATTTACCACTTATGTATTCTCGTATGTCTACAGATGAAAATGTTTTCTCCTCTTTAACTTAGTGTCAACTAGTTCCCATAAATGAGACCAAAAAATTCTCAAAAAGCTATAGTCTCAATCTGATATTATAGATGTAGGAAGTCCAAAATGAACTCATACATTAGTAAATAACATTTTTGTTGTCTGTTCATTTCTAACCTTTTTATTGCATGGAATTAGAATACAAGTCTTCATGAATATGTCCACTACGAAATATAGATAATCATGACCTATCATGGACATCAACAAACCCCCTACAAAGTCCATCGAGATACTTTTCCATGGCTTACAAGGTACTGGAAGTGGTGTATATCATCCTAGATTTATGTTAGGATTACTTGTGACACACAAAACACACCCTTTTACATGCTTGGAGATTGTCTCGTTCATCCGAGGCCAATAACAATACCTTTGTAGTTGTGCAACAATCTTACCAACCCCAAAATGAAAAGAGATGAGATATGTATGAGCTTCTCTAATTACACTTACTCTTCCATCTCTTGGTATACATATCTTTCCAAGATGATATAACCAGAAGTCATGCATAATAATATGACTATTGATTTTCGTGAGTTAATGCATCATGTACTTCTTTAAAATCATCATCCCTAGAATATTGTTCTACATAACTTTCATGTGCTAAAGGATTATACCTGAATATTGTGGATGCATTAATTATTGTCCTTGAAAACATATCTGCAACCTTGTTATGAATACCTTTATTATACTTGATTACCAAATGAACTTGTTGTAGAAAACCCATCCGCCTAAAGTGTCATGATTGTTGTAGCTTGGTTTGTCACTGCAAATATTGTAATAGATAATGACCAATATGAATTATGGTCTCCTTTTCCATTAAGTAATGCATCCATTTATTTACAATTTGTACCAACAAATACAATTCCTTATCATAAGTTGGATAGTTAATCACATCTTGAGTGAAATTGGACGAATGATAACATATATGTTTACCTCGTTGCATCAATAATGTTCCCATGTCACATTTGTTTACATCAGTTTGAATCTCAAATGGCTATTGGAGATCTAGCATAGCCAATACTGGTACGGTGCTAATATTTTCCTTCAATGTATCGAATGATTTCTACCGCTTGCCTCCCCATTAAAAGACTTGTTTAACACTTGTTAATGCATGTAGAGGTGTTGCTACGTATGAGAAATTAGCTATGAATTTTCTCTAGTATTGTACTTCTCCTAAGAAGATCCTAAATTCAATGGAAGTAGTTGAATTGGGCCATTTTACAATGTATTATACCTTTGCATGATCTATCTTTAGATTACCATTCCCTACAATATATCCCAAATATGCCAGAGAATTTTTTCCAAACTCATATTTAGATAACTTGATATACAACTTCTCCTTCTTCAAGACTTCAAAGAATGTCTCGACATCCTTTATAAAATCTTCGCATCTTTGACTAAAGATCAATATGTTGTCTAGATAGACTATAAAAAAAAGCATCTATATAGCATCGAAACACATCTTTCTTCACTCTCATCAATGTTTTTAGTGCATTACATAACCCAAATGGCATAACCAACCATTCAAACAATCATTTCTTGATCTTGAAAGCATTTTTCCATATTTCGCCTTCTGCAATTCTAATATGATGGTAACCACTTCTCAAATCCAACTTAGTGAAATACACAACATTCTTTAACTGATCTAATATATCATCAATTTTGGGAAGAGGATAATGGTTCTTTACAGTAATCTTGTTCAAGGATTGAAAATCAATACACATCCTCCATGTGCCATATTTCTTCGAAACTAATACAATAGGAGATCCACATGAAGAGGAGATTGGTCTAATGATTCATTTATCAAGAAACTCCTGAACTTGCTTCTTTATTTCTACATTCTCAATTACTTAAGACCTATACATTCCAATGTTCGAAAGAGGAGCATCTTGCTCGAATATATTTCATGTTCAACCTATCTTTTAGGAGGAAACCATGTAGGTTCTTGAAACAACTCATCATAATTACATATGATGTTGATCAAATCATGTTTATGATTTGGATCATAACCTAATAAACAATATTTTATATCTTCTTCTTTTTGTTTCACTATCATGAGAACTAAATATTTACTTGCGCTCACAAGTCTCTTTATTTTCCCTATGCTCACTAGAGAAACATTTGTTTTGATGTGATGATATCTGAAAATATATTCAACCCCATCCTTGAAAATATGATATTTATTCTCTTCTCAATAGAACACAACCATCCAGTCAAATAGATATGGGCTACCCAAGATAATTCCACAAATGTCAAGAGGCACAACATATAACTCAACCTCATCAAAGAACTTAGTTATTATTGCAAATATAATATTCCATTGTTTATTTACCTTCAACTT
>ML779538.1:1008003-1021922 GCA_009831015.1 Picea engelmannii
AATTTTTTTTTTTTTTTTTTATGGACCATCAATAAAAAAAAAAAAAATTTCGAAACTCAAAAAGAATTGTCCCAAAACCTGATCAAATCCCTCCCATATAACTCCTGGATCACTCTAAATGGTTTTTGACATAAAGAAACTGATAAGGAGGGCCAAAAAAGTGACAAAAAGAGGCCAAAAAGTCTATAAATAGAAGCTGGCAGCTCATTATCACCATTGTTGATTTGGAAATTGACTCTGGAGCCAAAAGACCCCCTTTGCCAAAGATAGTGATTCCGGGAGCTACAGTGGATGAAAAGAACTTCTGCTTCGACAAAGTAAGTACAAACTCCCTTATCTAGCTAGTCAATACTTCATTTTAGTCATTTAAGTTATTTTTTGGGTGGGCGTCGACCTTAAAAAGGTCGGCCCTAGGTACACGCAGGCTATCCAGAGACAACCCGCTTGTACACATGTGCAGAGTAAAGCCTGTACGCATGTACACGCAATTGACACCTCTACAGACCACATGTACCCTCCCTATTGATGGAAAAGCAAATTAAAAGAAGTACTGACCCTCCTTTACCTTTTTGTGTTGGCAGGATGTATGTCCAGTGGAGGGAAAGGGAGCACGAGGCAATCAGTGAGTTGGTTGCTGCAGATCCAAATGTTGTGGCCGTGTTAATGCAATGCGGTTTGCTCAAATTATTTTTATGTCCGTTTATGCACGTGCAACCAAGGCTACTGAACGCCTTGATTGATTACTGGCATCCTGATGTTGAGGCCTTTATGCTAGAGGGGCAATCATTGGTTCCCACCACTGAGGAAATTTACTTTTTGACTGGCCTCTCAAGGAGAGGGGAACTAGTCAACTTCCAGACTTTTTCTGTGGGGCCGAGCAAGATCTCGGAGTTGATACATGAGTACTGTGAGGTTGGGACCGAACGTACACGTTCCCAGGTATCCATTAGCAAGATTACCAACTTAGCACTACAGACTATCTTGTTATTTATTGGGCAGATTACCGGCTCAACAATCGTGCATAAAGCTTCGCACGCACAGATGAACTGTGCTATCCAGTGCATGAATGCACAAATTTTTGATTGGAGTACCACACTGCTGGAGTGTATGAAGAGGAAATTGATAGATTGCCGACAGTGGACACAGAGGAACTTCGGGTTTGGGACTATCTTCTGTTCATTATTTTTTGAGAGCGTTTTGTGTTTCATCCCTCGGGTTGTAGTACGAGGACATCTAGCCTCTTTCCCTGCAGTGTGTATATGGGCAGTGTTACTGCCGTGACAGGGTGGTGGAAGGACCATTGAGGTCTTCGACGATGAATTTTTTTCTTGGTTGTCATGACAGATCCCGGCTATCGAGGACTACCCGTATGCAGGGATAGACTTCTCTAGAGATCCAAAGATACCTGTGCCTCTTGGTGAGGAGCAAGCGGAGATGGGTAAGTCTCCTCCTTTGTAGTGTTTTTGTTTTCATATGTAATTTTTATGTCTTTTTGTTATATATATCATTTTTTGTATGCCAGAGTATCAGATGGGTAAACGTTTATTGCATAGAGATGTGGGACCTATGCGACCTGCCGACTACGCACAGAACAGGCGTTGCCCACTGCCGGAAGCTGCGGATGCCACCGCTGGGGGAGCAACAATAGTAGGGAACCTCCCAGCAGGATAGGCTAAGAGGGTCCTTAGGTGAATTGAGTGAAACTTTACTGTGCTCACTCGTACAGTCCCGATGGAAGAGATAGAGGACTTGCCACCATCCATGCAGCCTCATGTTGTGCGGGCACTTCGGACATGGGTCCATTTGTTTAGGCATGTAGCCCATGTAGTAGATGATTATAGGAGGGCCCATAGGCCCTGAACAGACTTTAGACTTTTTATGCGCCACGAGCACCTTGTTGTATATATTTTTTGAGGGCATAAGCCTGGTGACTCATTATTATTCCCATTTTTGAAGCGCTTGCGTCCATCTATGTACTCTAGTGATTTTATGATGTTTATACATGGTTTTTATCTTTTTTGTGTCTTATGGATTATGTGTACAAAAATGTAATTACATGTTTATGTCTATGATCTTTTTATATGTGGGTAAGATGCCAATCTAAAATTTGATTAGCTAGAGTATATGTAATTTGGTTTAATCTCCTAGGAACATGAAAATATGTAATATAATCAAAGTTTTGTTCTAAGAGACGTACCCTAAGGAATCGTTAGTGTAAAGTTGGATCATGAACCCGGTATATTCTGTTTAGCTGCGACACAACCAGTTGAGCGTCAAGATAGACCCGGAGATGAGAGATACCCAATGACAAGGTGTCACGAAGCAACTCAATAACTTCACTATACTCGGCAACATTATTTGTAGTGTCACCTAAGCATATACCTTCGGAAGATAACAACTGACCCTCTGGTGTAAAGATTACCCAAGCTCCAGAGGCAAGCCTCTGCGTGTGTTGACTAGCACCGTCTACATACCCAAAAAACACCTCAGACTCACTTGACATCTACCATATTGACGGAAGATAACATCAATGACACGTCCATAACACTTTTTAAAAGAAACGTAAAAAGTAATAGTACAAAGACTATACATATGTTACAAAAAGTTACTCAAAGTGACCTATCTATGAGTAATACTTCTTGAGGTAGAGCCCATTTCTAGGCTCCGCCAATGCATTCCCTTCAAAATCAACTAAACGATAAGCACCATTTTTTAATACCTCATTTATAATGAAGGGTCCGAACCACATGGGTTTAAACTTTCCTGCCCCCAGGGGGTCCTTGTCTTGGTCATAGACCAGGAAAAGGTCGCCCTCAGAAAAAATCCGAGGATGAACGGACCTATCATATTGACACTTGACCTTATGTTTTTGAGCCTCACTCGCCAGGGCTGCATCGCGACACTACTCATCAAGTTTTCCAAGGTATACTAACCGTTCTTCAAGTGGAGAAGTGTCTGACAATAACTGCACTGCCAATTTCAGAGAGGGGATTTGACATTCTATGGGCAATACTGCCTCCAACCCGTAAACGAGTTGAAAAGGTGAGAAACCGGTTGCAGTCTTAACAGATTTTTGGTAAGCCCATAATGCCGAGTATAAAATCAAATGTTAGTTTGAATTGGCTGAGTTGATAGTTCGTTGTAGAATCGTCTTAAGAGTTTTGTTTATAGCTTCCACCTGCCCATTGGCTTGGGGGTAGTAAGGTGATGAATGTTCCTGCCACAACCCAAGCTTTGATGTTAATTCGATCATCATTTGGTTTTGAAAGTGACTGCCATGGTCAGTGACAATCTCTCTCGGGACTCCGAACCTTGCTATAATTTGGTTGAATAAGAAAAGATTTGCAGTCTCTCCATCATCTTTAAACGTTGGCATAGCCTCGACCCACTTAGTGAAGTAGTCGACAGCTATGATGAGATAGCGGTGCCCCCTTTCTGATGGGGGGTTGCATGTAGTGTAATCAATCCCCCACTTAGTGAAGGGACCAACTGTGATGACAGAAAAAATAGGAGCGGGATGTGCCCTCATCTTTTGAGAAAAGATTTGGCACGGATGGCACTTCTTAACCGATTCGATACAATCTTTGATAAGTGTGGGCCAGAAGTAACCTACTCGTAAAATATTTTGGGTTGTTTCCAACCCAGATAAATGACTGCCACATGCTCCAGTATGGAAATCATTGAGCACTATGATGGCCTCCTCATGAGTGAGACATCGACGCACAATGCAGTCTACACCTCTTTTATACAACGTATCATCGAGTATGAGATAATTCTTAGCTTGGTGGCATATTCGTCGATGCTCATCACGAGAAGCAGAGGTGGGGCACTTCAAAGTCTGGAGATAGATAAGTATATCTCTGTACCAGGGGTTTGAATATTCAATCAAAAAATATCCCCCCGAATAGGTGATTCCTCAGGCACAACGTCACCTGACTGAACCAGAAGTTTCGAAATAAGTTTTGGACTTGGCTGAAATGAAGTCTAAGTCAAATTCTTGGAGGATGACCATCCACCTACTGATTTTTACACCTATAACTCATCGTGTCAACATGTACTGGAATGGATTCATGACAGCAACGATGGTGGTCTTGCGAAACAAAACGTAGTGACGGAACCATTGAACAACATGAATCGTTGCCAACGCAAGTTTTTCGAGATGGGAATAATTAAGTTTTGGTCCTATGAGGCCTCGGATCAAGTAATAGATCAGGTATTCTGAAAACGAATCATCTTCCTGAACTAAAACCATGCCTATGTTTGACTCTATGGCAGCCAGATATAATAAGAAATATTTGTTATAATTAGGTGGTTGTAGCAGAGGTGCGGTTGTGAGGGCGTGTTTTAATACATTGAAAGAGTGTTGAGCAACTTCGTCCCAGAAAAAGGGAATGTCTTTCTTTAGTAAACGCATAAATCCCTTGGTGATTTCGACATAGTTGGCGATGAAGCGTCGTAAGAAGTTTGCCTTGCCTTGTAGACTTTGAAGTTGTAAGACTGTGCATGGGGGGGGAAACTGGATTATTGCCTCCACCTTAAGAGGATCGACCATGATCCCTGTTGTTGACACGATGAAACCTAACAAAGGTCCTGACGTTACGTAGAAGATGCACTTGTTTGGATTCAAGTGAATCCTGAAGTAGCAACAATGTTCGAAGATTAGTCGAAGGTGTGTGGGATGATCCGTTCTCTTGCAAGAGCGTGATGCTAAATCATCTAAATAGGCTTCAACTATATGCTTGAGGTCATGAAATGAAAAATACATGGCCCGTGGGAATGTGGCTCCAGCATTTTTAAGGCCAAAAGGCATCTTACGATAGGTGAATGTACCCCACGGACAAATGAATGCCATTTTGTGTTGGTCTTCAGGTTTGATTTGGATTTGATTATATCTCGAAAAACCATCCATGAATGAAAAGGCTTCACAACTGGCACATTCATCAATGATATGGTCAATGAATGGTGCTGGAAAATTATCTTTGGGACATGCCTTGTTCAAATCAGAGAAATCGATACATACACGAATAGTGCCTTGTTTTTTATTGACCGGCACGGGTTTTGAAACCCATTGAGTCAAATGAATAGGGTAAATGAAACCTGCCTTGAGAAATTTCTCAACCTCAATCTTGATGGCTTTTGCTTTCTTAGGATTAACTGGACGAAGTTTTTGTCGAACAGGCTTGGCAGCAGGATACATTGTAATTTCATGTTCAACTATTTTCGAATCGATACCTGGCATTTCCTCATAAGACCAGGCAAAAACGTTGTGGAATTCTTTGAAAAGATCCGTGTAAGTTTGAATCTCTTCGAGGGAACAATCTTCTCTAAGAAAGACATTCTCCATGATGCCATGTTTTGAGATATGTTGATAGGTATAGTTTCAGCGATAGTCGCCATATTTCCCTAGGCATAAATTTCCTGTGTAGCTAAGAGGTTAATAGGACATGGTTGATCTCCCGTCATGGTAATGGTGAATTCTCCGGCTTTGATTCAGCTTAACTCAGGGAGAAAATATGATCTATGATGAAGATCTTCCCAGGTTTGTCCGGACTAGTCATTGCTTCGATTACTGCTTCGTCAGAAGGCAAGACTAAGTCTAACGAATCGATGCTAGAAAGAGAACCCTGTGCCCAAATAGGCTCTAGAAGTGGATCGAACTCTTGTGCAGGATTCGGATCAGGGTTAGCTGAAGCTTGCTGGACTAAAGAGTACGTGACTTCAGCGGCCGACAAGGGCATGGACATGCCGAAGTGCCCTGTCTCATCCATCGTGGTTGATGGGGAAGGAAGAATCCAAGGATCCTCAAAATAAGTTGTGCGGAATGACGAAACTTGAAAAATCTCAACCTTATGGTGATTAGATATAAATTTGATGTCATCGTGAGGAGGTGGGTAATCGAAGGTACCCATCAAAGACGAGCACAAACCAACTCCTACGTTAACGACACCTGGTTGATGATTATCAATCATGGGGATCGTGGATGCCCCCAAAGCTAGGTCAGGTCTAGAGAAGGACAATTGATCGATGGTCACTATCCGAACCTCGTGTGGAAACAACAAGACTCAGAAAACTGTAGCAACCACAACTTGTATAGCATAAGTCCAACTCTGTCCTAACAAGAGATTATAGTCGAGGGGAGAATCGACTACCTCTACTTCGACACAAATGGTTTTCCCTCCTAACTGCACAGGGAAAGAAGGAACAATGCCATGTGGACGGAAAGAATGACCGTCGAAAGCAGTGAGGAGAGTAGGTGATGGAGACAAAGCGGGTTGTCCGATGGCCTTCCAACATGCTAATGACATAACGCAAGTCAAGGCACCCTCGTCGACCACTGTGAAAAAGATATTTCATGTAAAAGTTTTTGTGGGATGAGCCACTACTATCTGAAACGCTACATGGTAAGGCAGACGAGGTTTTAAGTCGATTGTATCTAACATGATGGTACCCGGATTACATGTCTCAGTAGAGCCCAAAGCAGTTAACAAGCAGGGATGATTTTAAGGATGGAAAATTATTTTAAAATTTAGAAACCTTGGCGAATCTTACTAATCCTTCATATGCTAACTATGAATGATTGGTGATTTTTTGTAAAAATATTCAAATTTCTAAGTATTTTACATAGTTTTTATAAAATTTTGGCGATTTTTAAGGTAAAATAATTTTATCCTATAGAATTTGGGCAAATCATTTTTAAAATAGCGAATCTTGTTTTTGGAAAAACCATGGAAAATTAGCCCATGAGAAAAATTTATCCCCTAAAATCATCCATGTTAACAAGGCTTTCCTCTAAGCAGGGCAACTTTGGAGGACCTCCAAAGCAGACATCACACAAGGGGTTTGTGATAAATCCTTCACCACAGAGTAATTATGGGCGTCCCTTGCATTTGGGTTATGAGAAGCTTTGTTAAATGCACCCTTTGGAATGCTTGTCATTGTTTCTCCCAACGTCTTCTTGATTTGTAGAGGAAGAGATGGGAGCTCAGCTTCTTTACCCTTCTTAGAGGCACTTGGTTTACTATATTCATGTGCTCTAGTCATTATGAAAGAATCACCCCTAACCATATATACATTCGTGGATGAGGGATTGTTTGGAGGAGGGCAGGTTTCTTGGCTGCCCCCTTCAACACTTGTAGAGGCTTGAGTTAAATTTTTCCCATGCTCAAAGGGATTAGTCAACACTACCTGTTGTTTCTATGTGACAAAATTTTGGGCCTCTGCAAGTCGAGGACAAAGATGGGTCGGGTGTCTTCCGCACACAAGTTGCACGGATACCTCACCTTTCATTTTTATGGGGTGTCCCCGCCAGCATTATCAGTGGGTTTTTTATCCCCCTTACCCTTCTTTCGTTGTTTTTTCTTCCCTTCAGGTTGCTGGGTGGCCTTTGGGTTAGTCAACTGGATGGAGTGTACCTCCAACATTTGGGTAGGAGGAGTAGTCAAAGCAGTAGTCTGGCTGGTCACTAAGTGTTGTATAGATCACTGTTGCAATTGTTTTTTCAATTGCTCAGCGGGCTTGGTTTGTGCGAAACCAACAATACCATTGGCATGTGGTCCAACTCTCTGTCTAGTTTTATCTAGTATCGATCGTGGTGCATCTGGAAAGATGTTGTATGATAAACTAGACAGAGAATAGATGAGCTCAAACTATTGAGCCCTCATGATGGCATCTTCTTTGGAGAAAACCCCAGAAGTTGCGACGTCTTTGGATAATTGTTGGACCAGAGACTTAAGGAACCACTCAAGTAGGAATGTTGGTGGGACTGGTACTTTAATTAGACTCTTCTGGTGTCTCCACTCTCAGATATGATCAGAGATATGGTCTGTTGGTGTCTGTTCGAAATTAGCGAGCAACTCTGTGCCAACATCGTATCTCACAGGTAACTAGAAATGGTTAAGGAAGGCCATCGCCAGTTCGCCAAAAGAAGAGTATCTTGAGCGATCGAGCTTGATGTACCATTTCGCGGCACTCTCGATAAGAGTGCGTTGAAAAAATCACAGTTGTATGGAGTCATCTTTCAATGAGTTAGATGAACACCAAAGATGGAAGGTAATCACATGATCACCTGGATCTTCGTTAGGCTTGGCCTCGAACTTTGGAATGTCCGAAGGAAACTTCGTTGGCATAGGAGGCCAATGTGGATCGTGATAAATAGGATCATTTAACAACCTTGTCAAATCTAGCAAGTGTAATGTTTCCAGGAATGGTAATTTGGGTTGTTGTTGATAACCTCGGAAAAAGAGTCCTAGAGTTTGACTGGCACCAGGTTGCCAGGAAATGTTTTGTTGCTGGCCCGGGTTCTGGTAGAAACCATGGCCCTGACCAGCATAAGGATTTTGTATCTGTGGAGAAATCATTGGCTGATTTCCCATAAAGAACATAGGATGTTGGGCATGCATCATGTTTGAAGGACTTTGGGAAGGATTACCCCATGCCGGTCCTGATGCGAGAGGCATAGTTGTCTAGCCAGGGTTCCATTGACTGTGGAAAGATTTACCCCAGAACGACATTCCAAATGAGGGAATGGATCCTTGTCCTGAGTTCCAAGGTCCTGCTATATGTGCCCCCAACGTAGGAATAGTACCCTGTGCCAGAGTAGACTGTCCAAAAATGGGAGTGCCCCCAGATGGGAAAGTGGTGGATGTGAAAGTGTTGTTACCAAACATCCCATTCCAAAAAAATGGTGACGAACCTACTGGCATATTGTGCGCAGTTGTTCCTTGACTCCCGGCTCCAAATAAACTAGTGTGTGCAGGCTGCCCGGTGGACTGCTGATGTGGACCACCAAGCGAAGGGGATGAAGGAGGAATATGAACTCCAGCATAAGGAAAAGTGTTAAAAGGGACAGGAGTGCCCCCAATTTGACCTTCCAGAGGAGCGTTAGAGATCCCTTCCCCTAGACCCAAAGTCTGTAAAGTGGAGTAAGTGAGTGCAGGACTTGTACCCGAACTAGGCATACCGTATGAGAATGGAGGGCCTATCGCACTAGGTGTGAAGGGGGTTGTGGCCGCCGCCATAGACGGTGTCGGTCCACTGTGCGACGTAGTTGCAGCTGAGACCATGGTGGCTTCAACCGATGACGGTAAGTTAGGAGATGATTCTCCTGTGGTAGCAACTGTGATGGGAATGGAAGGATTCCCAGAAGAAGTAACAACATTTGCTTCCATAGCTGTGTGAGGCACTGACAGGCTTTCGTAAAATTGAATTGGTACAATAACTGGTGGCTAGGTATCAGTGGTTTGGGTTTCAATAGAGCCAAGATTGGCAGTTGATTCCTCTGGGAGTTGTTTGGGCACAATGGTTTGTAATCTGGTCACTTCAAAAGACCCTTGTTGGTCTAGCTTCTGCCTCAATGGTGGCGGGGGTGGCTCCAGTATAACCGGCGGCAAGCCCAGAAGCCTTCGTGACCGACGAAGCTCGGGATCCTCCAGTGTGTGAGAAGATCCAAGACATGCTAAGGTATTCTACATGTTCAAACAGTAACACACACTAAAAAGAAGCCCGTAAGAGATAAGACCAGCAATCACTAAACTATTTAGAAGAACAGTTACAACAACCAACACTAGAGAAACTTACCGGTGCAAGTGCAACTCGAATATGGAAGCACCCTATGGGTATACTCTCCAAATAATGGCCCAATGTCTATCCTAGGTACCACAGTATACCCCCGCAGTCACCCATGTATGTCCCTAAAAACATTGACAACTAGGTTGCCAACACGCGAACAGTCACCAGGTGGGTACAATCAAAAGTCGGGTAGACCACAATGAGCAGGGTATCAAGCCCAAAACCTGTCAAGGGTATCAAGAGAAAATGGTCTGGAAGACAACTGATGACCTCTAATGGATTCGAGACCCACGAAGCCCCGTGGCAAATGCAAACGACGGAATCCCAAAACAAGCCCTCGATATGTGTTCTCCACTACGATTGGTCCGGCTTTGGAGGGGTTATCTCCGCTACCTTTCTGCACGTGACCTCATGTTTATCCCCTGTGTTAGAGGGGGGTCTCGGATAACTTCCACAAAACTGAACTTCTACACTCCCTATCACAGACTCTAATGTTTGGTTTTGAATGGCCTTGGAGAGTTTCCTCTCCAACCTAATCCAAGGCCCTAGTCCTGAACTAGTTTGTGAACCCTACAAACAAAAAGTCTAATAGATTTTAAATTAGTGTTTCTTTTATGGGATTTCTTACATCATGGGGTATGAAGGTGAAAATGATGATGTGTAAAGATGAAAGAAAAAACGAATGAAAAAATGATGGAAACAAAATACTTTTACTAAATGAAAAATTACTTTTCACAAAGAAATATATCTTTTTCTTTTCAAATTTTCTAAGATTTTATGCAGCAAACACAAAGGAGTTTCGCTCAACTACAAGATACTTATGCTCAAAATGCACTACAAAAACTTACGAAACAAAAGACTTCTCCCTAGCTAATGATGCAGAAACACACTCTTTAAACAAATCAGAAAATGAAAAAGAGATATATTGTTTTTATTTATTTAAGTGCTAATAAAGCAACAAAGGGAAAATACCGACAAGCACAAAACCAAGAAAGAGAAATCCTGGATTAAAGTGCAGATCGCAAAGAATCAAAGAAAAGACACACAATGCAATAAAGAAAATAGAGACTCTTACGCTTGTCTAAAAACCAATTTTTTTTTTTTTTTATATTTTCTGTCAACTATCAACTAAGAAAAAGCAGGCTAAGGGTAGGATGACCTAACCTACCGATTGTTCAATCCTAGACTCCAAACACCTGAGAGGAATACTTTTTAGCAAAGGAGGGGATGACTATCCCACCCTGAACAAAAAGTAGCCTGTCAAGCACGCTACTGTCACTAAAACAACATGCATGTGAACGCGCACTGATCTGAAATAGGACGCATGTACACGCGGGCTGACCTTGTACAGGCCGCTTGTATGTATAACTTCTAAGACAAAAATAAAAACAAGCAGTCCAGATGAGGAAGAGGCCTCTAGTATTGACAACCAGGGTCCCTTGATGGCTTGGATGATTTTTCTAATAGAAAAGAAAAAATAATGCAAGGAATAACAAGGCAAAAAGGAAATCTGAAATAGGACTATGAACCAGCAAGACTCAGACAGGATTCCATAAAACCCCCTGAGAATGTATAATTCTGATAGGGAAGAGGTGGACTGCCTCTACAGGTCTTTGGACTCCTACACGCTATTTTTATCCCTACAACCAGCATTCACACACGGGCTGTAAGAGGATAGGGCGTGGGTACATGCGTGCAGGCCTTATGCAAGCTGCATGTACCTCTGTGTGTTCCGACAACTACCGTCAAGCAGAAGTCATGGAAAACTGGTATGAAGAACCAGGCTCCCTGCTTGCTCAGACCTTATAGAAAAAGACAGGCAAAGAAATAGAAAATCTAATCTTTTAAACTACCCAAAAAACTCAACTAATCCAGAAACCCTAAAGAGTATCTTCCCCAATACAGTCACCAATTCTGTTGTTGGGAAAAATACCCTACAGACTGGCAAACTAGGGTCAGACTTGCATGCAGATTTTGACCGTAAAGAAATTACTTTTTAAACTACCACCCAAAACTTAAACCCTCTTTCACAATACATGCACAAAAAGGAACTACTAACCTTGTTATTGGCGTTTGGTGCAGATCCTCCGTTGTGCTTCGACCACTTTCTTACGCTGCTCCTTCCAAAGATAACCTATAGTCAAAACAAACAACAATGCATGCACGCTACTTTTCTACTTGAGGGTTAGAAATTGAGCATAAATTAACCAAACCATATATAACTCATGCATTGGGATGGGAAAAGTATTCTTTTATTATTTGAAAAATGAATCAACTTATAATCAAAGTCGAGACCGACCACTGCTCCTTGATCCTGATCCTGGGCTTCTCTTCTTCTATCCTCCAACTGCTTTGTGTTAAATATCCTTCGGCATGAGGAAAGGCTAAAGGGTTGGGACAATGGATTCAGCAAATGGGCAGAGTTTCTTTGCTATATTTTTTCCTCCTCCAAATGGTGCCCCTACCCCTTCTTTTATAGGCTAGAAGGAGCCAGGGTTTTGGACGAACCCTCGGCCATGCATGACCGGGAGTTTCAGTTAACTGACCCATATCTTTTTGTTCCATTGGCAACTTTCCTTTTTTTGTGCTTCGTTAGGTACATGAGGGTTGTAGTGGGCCTGCCAACGTGCACACGCGTGCAGTAATGGGTTAGGGTGCATGGGCCTTGACACAAGAGGATTTCCAAAGAGTTATTCAGCAGATGTTTTGGCAATGAAGGGATATGAGTTGGCCTGATGCCAGATAAGCATGTGTGGTTCATTTTAGGGTTATAACACTTCTTCACTTAAATATCCATTGAGAAAGGCTGACTTGACATCCATTTGGTAGACTTTAAACCTTTTATGACAAGCATAAGAAAGAAACATTTTGATAGCTTCTAATCTTGCTACGGGTGCAAATGTTTCATCAAAATCCAGTCCTTCTATCTGAGCATAGCCTTTACAGACTAACCTCGCTTTGTTCCTAATAACTTGTCCTTCCTCATTCAACTTATTCTTAAAGATCCATTTGGAGCCAATGATGTTTTTACCTTCAAGTCTTTGAACCATCTCCCATGTATTTTTTTTCTCAATCTGATCAAGTTCTCCATTCATTGCTTTAACCCAGTGATCATCTTTACTGTCTTCATTAAAATTCTTGGGTTCCAGCATGGATATGAGAGCTATATGAGATTATTCAGTGGTTTTGATTAGCTTTCTCCTAGTTTGTACACCTTTGTCTTTTTCTCCAATTATCTTACTTGTAGGATGATTCTTTTGAATGATTCTAGAGGAGGAATTTGTAGTTGAATGCTGATTTGAGTCTGTCTGAGTGTCTGAGTCTTCATCTGATTCAGAGTCTTCGTTTTCTAATTCTTGGACCTGTTCATCTTCATCTTTAGCTGTGTCTTATGTAGGAGACTCATTACTGTATACCTCTCTTGCTGGGATTCCTTCATCAATTTTTACATCAATACAGTAAACCATTTTATGCAACCTTTTATTATAGCATCTATATCCTTTACTGTTTGTAGCATACCCTAATAAGATACCTTCATCAGCCCTATCATCATATTTTTCGAGGTTTTCATCATTATTCTTTATGTAGCATTTACTCCCAAAGACTCTAAAGTGTTTGATTGAGGCAGGTCTTCCAAACCATAATTCATAAGGGGTCTTGTTACTTTGTGGTATGAGGTGCGCTTTGTTGAGCACATGGACTGCTATGTGTATGGCTTCCACCCAGTAGGTTTGACAAATGTTCTTCTCATTCATCATTGACCTAGCCATTTCCTGCACTGTTCTGTTTTGCCTCTCAACAACTCCATTTTGTTGTGGAGTTCTTGGGATTTTGTATTCTCTCTTGATCCCATGTTCATCGCAGAATTCCTTGAAGTCTCTTGACATAAAATATCCTCCCCGATCTGATCTTATTGCCTTTAACCTCTTACCTGTTTTAAACTTCTCAAATGCTTCAGCTTTTTCTTTGATAAAGGCAACCCAAGTAAGTCTAGAGTAATCATCGATAATCAACATGAAGTAGTTTTCTTTCCCTTTGCCTTCCTGTATTGATGGTCCACATAAATCCATATGAACTAGTTGGAGTGGTTTCTCTGTTGAAGTAAAGATCTTGGACTTAAATTGTGTCCTATTTTGCTTCCCTACTTGACAGGGTTTTCACACTGAATCCTGGGGCTTTGATATTCTCGGAAGATATTTTACTGCCTCGAGGTTTTTGAGTTTGATTAAGTGGTCAAAGTTTAGATGTCCAAGTCTCCTATTCCATAACCATATTTCATCATGTTTCCTTAGCTGACATTCTTCTCTATTTTCTTTCAGCACATATACATTATTTTCTATCCTTATGCATTT
>ML779539.1:0-63691 GCA_009831015.1 Picea engelmannii
CAACTATTGATAAAGAATGAAATGAGATTTAAGCTTTGCAAAGGATTTGTCTTTCAACTTCGCAAGTGTCAGTGAATCCTACTTATATGAGAGAATATATCCAACTGTTGATAAAAAATGAAATGAGATTTAAGCTCTGCGGAAGATTTGTCTTTAAATTTCGCATTTAAATACCCAGAACATGAAATTGGAGTGAATAACTGCTGGAAACCCGATTTATAGCAGACAGGGAGGGCGAAAATGGTTCCAAAAATCTTCATAGCTAAAAATCGGGGCGAGGACGGTTATGGCCCAACTTTTAAGCTAAAAATAAGGGCGAATGGAAGGTTTTGGCCCAAATTTTAGTGGGCGAAAATTAATTTTTTTCGTCTTCATGGTAAATAAACCATGCGCTAACTCTTTAAACATTTTTTTTTAAATAAATGGATGGCGAATGATAATAAAGCTCTCCATCCCTTTCCAACACAAAAAATTTGCCCCATCAAAATTAAAAACTCCTTAATTTCTCCCACGATCGAAATTTCGCCACTAAAATCACCTATACTTGGTAGCTGAGTTTGGTGAGCACATTCCATACAATTCAAGAGTAACCAAAGTATGATATACAAAATTACTTCACCTTGGATTCAAGGAATATACTACATTAACATTGCTACTCCAAATCACACTGATTTCATATGATCAATTTCAAAATGATATGAAAATGATGTCTTCTATCACATTTTGCAAACTCATAATAATTTTACGGTACATTCATAATGTTGTGGTTATTGATTCATGAGACCAATAATATTTTTTATGACAAATGACAATGATTTGATTCATATATATAACTCCAATGATTTGACATTTAAGCCAACACAATTACTTACTTAACATCACTTCTAAAAGATAACTATCCCCAAAACATAAATATCCAAAAAAAAAAAAAAAACATATACACAATAATTATAATCACAATGTTCAACCATCACCAAAAACATATACACGCTAATTATAATCACAATCTTCAACAATCATTTCACTTGCAAGCTTAATCTCATGAAAAAGTCACAAAAAAAATGTTAACAAACATCAACCATTATTTATATTTATTTATTTAGTTATATTAAAAAATAAATACAATTACTTATCATGATGTGCATATCTTAACTACAAATAATGGAACAAACATGTTCATTTCTCATCCAACTATCAAGATCATTTAAATTACAATGAGCATCATTTAAATTATATTTAATACATTACATGTTACAATTCCAATAACACAAATTATATTTTAATATATTTTACTATTAAAAAGCAATTATTAATAATTATTTTAGTTACTAGAAATGAAGTATCCAATCTAAAAGTAAAATATTATAAACCAAAGAGTATTAATACTTAATACATTACATGATACACTTCCAATAACACAAATTTTATTTTAATATATTATACTATTAAAAAA
The DNA here is from genome assembly GCA_009831015.1 of Picea engelmannii. Classification (NCBI taxonomy): domain Eukaryota; kingdom Viridiplantae; phylum Streptophyta; class Pinopsida; order Pinales; family Pinaceae; genus Picea; species Picea engelmannii. The sequence continues at coordinate 1,454 of ML779539.1, forward strand.
CAATTATTAATAATTATTTTATTTACTAAAAAGCAATTATTAATAATTATTTTATTTACTAAAATCTAAAAGTAAAAAGTTATAAACCAAAGAGTATTGATATTTAGGAAATAAATTTATAATAACATTAAGTGCCTTTTGTACATGGATGGTTACCCGGTTGCGTCTGCTAGTGCTAGTGAAGCCAAGTTGCGTACGCAGGTTCCGGTGGTTCAAAACATGCATAAAGTTCGTGGATTATGATAAGAGAAGTTCTTTGTTGCGAATTTATAAACGCAAGAGTATTGATATTGAGGAAATAAATTCATAATTACCTTTATTTTTTCATTACATATTTTTTAAAAACAAATACATATAATATCTATTGACTTTTTTTATATTATATTTACAATTTTTTTAAGAATTTTTTAATTTAATGAAGGAAAGTACAAAGTGATATATTTAGCAAGATGAAATATACAAGATAAGGAGAAAGGGTCTGATCATTAATCATTATGTTGGTTGGAGAGGATTTTTTTTGCCTTTTTTCTTACACACATCAATCCAACCAGAAGAATTGATAGACTCATCATCCTTAGACACCAAATTCAAGTGGTCTGAAGAAATGCTAGAATTTTGAATTACTGAAGTTAAGGGTGCTTCTTTGTCACTGTCTGAATTATCTGATTCATGAGGAAGTTTCTTAGTGCAAGAGAGCGGGGCTGTAGCCATGATTATGCCATTTGATTCATCCGTTTCGACAGGGGTTGCAAAGGATGATCCTCCTACAACTTTGTTGTTTACAGAATCACTTCTTCCATTTACTGATCCTCCTCCAGCTCTGTTGTTTACAAAATCAGTTCTTTCGTTTCCTGGACCCCAATAGGGATAGTACCGTTTTGCAGAATTGTTTTTTTCTCCTCTATATATACTCGACGACCCTTAACTATAATAGAGGATGCCTGAATTGCAGTTTGTACTGAACCTGCTTCTTTAAATTCAATAAAACCATAACTGGACAAACTTCCTTCCCTGCTCCTAACTTGGACACCAGAAGGCTTAATTGCGCCAAACTTCTTCATCTCCTCCTCAACTTGGGAATGGGTAATATTTACAGGTAAGTTTTTGATAAAAACTGAGCGCCCCGTTCCTTCTACAATGTTGTTATTTGTCATATTGAGAGGAGTATAACTTAACAATTTACTAGCTCTTGCTTCTTTCTCCCTCACAATTACTTCACGTCCTCGAATTAGAATAGGGGAAGCCCGAACTGCAGTTTGGAATGAGGCTGCTTCTTTAAATTAAACAAAACCGAAACACGGTAAACCTCCTGTCCTACTCCTAACTTGAACCCCAGAAGGTTTTATCACCCCAAACTTCTTCAACTCTTGCTCAACTTGGGCAGGAGAAATATTCAAGTGCAAGTTGTCGATAAAAATAGAGCACCCACTTACTTCTGCAGTGCTTCTAACTGTCATATTGACAGAAGTGGAATTTGGAGGAGCAGAAATGGAAGCAGTTGATGGACGTTGAGCAGAATTTCGTACAGCTCCGGTCTTCACAAGAGGTGGTTTCTTGAATGCAACAATGGGTTGCGCTGCATCGTTTTTAAGAATTGAAGAATAGGAAATTTTGGGTGCTTCTTGAACTACAACTGGAGTTTCTTGAGCAGGACAAGGAGGCCTTCCACTGTGAACATGTTCTACAAGATTTTGCTCAATCACACCATTCTGAGCTTGAGCTTCAACTACTGGTTCAGAATTAACAACTGGCTCTGAGACAAGATTTGCTTGGGCTGCATCTTCTACAAGATTTTGCACAATCACACCATTCTGAGATTGAGCTTCAACAACTGGTTCAGAACTAACAACTGGCTCTGAGACAGGAATTGCTTTGGCTACATATTCTACAAGATTTTTCTCAATCACAACATCCTGAGCTTGTGCTTCAACTACTGGTTCAGAATTAACAACTGGCTGTGAAACAAGATTTTCTTTGTCTGCATCTTCTAAAAGATTTCGCTTCTGCTGTTGCGGTTCTTCATCCAAGTACCTAATGATATCATTCAAGACAAAGTGTTCCTTTTCCTGGGGAGCCAGGAAAAAGGATTGAGTGAAGGTCTGTGCTCCACTGTTTTTTAAGGTAATAAATCCACTTACCAAAACTAGTATTGCATTGTTATAAGACGTTTGTGAATCAACGGTCTTGATCTGGACCTTTGACACTCTGTAATCCATAGACGTTACCAGCTGATTGATACCCTCCACAGTTGTTACTGACAACATTTTTCCATTGGTGTCTGGGCGATCAATTATGCTGCAATCCTTGTAAAATTTGTATAGCAATTGAGGTGACCGAACAAGAACATCGTAATATGCGTTGGCAAAGACATCCCCAATAATTCGCACATCAGGAGCAACAGCCATGACAGCTTCTTGGATGACAATTTCCCCTCACAGGCAATTAACAGATTGAATTCGCACGAAGAATAGGAAATGGTTCAAGTTCGAATCCAAGGACGGGAGCAAAGAGAACGATAGTCGTATTTGCGATTGAATTTTGTAATATACGCAGATTCAGAAAGAATATGTGGACTCGTGCTATTTGTGATTGAATTTTTTAAGGTGTATTGATAGCCCGTATTTATACCTAATTATAAAAGTCCATTAATTAATTTGCTCTGATCATTGCGTTAGTTGAGTGGGGTGTCAACCATGGTCGATTATGTTCTTGTTCTTGTTAGAAAACATGGTGTTTACATTATTAGAAGACATGACGTTCTCCCATGATGCAGATTAGGTGAAATGACTATGGTGCCACATATTACATTATTTCCATTCTTCATAATGGGTGTTATTTTCATATATAGTACATTATTTCCATTCTTCATAATGGGTGTTATTTTCATATATAAGGGTCATCCCAATGATTATTGAGAGTTTTTTTAAATGGATCAAGACACTTTTTATTTGTTCTTTTTAACTTGTATTTTTTAGTTTTCAGATGGAGGTCATGAAAACCTAGCAATCCCCCCTCATATGAGGCCAACACCTCTGGTCCTATGCAAGGATCACACCGATCCTATTCTTCGTTGATAAATCTTGATAGGTCATTCTCTGCAAGGATCAGACCGATCCTATACTTCCAGGCATGAAAGTTGTCTATGCCTTCTAATTTCTCAACAAGCTTTGTGCTTGCAGAAATCTCGTACTTTCAGCAACAAAAAGAACCAAAAATTGAAAGTGCTCGAAATCAAATTTTGACCTTACCAAGGGATGCGCTTGGCTGAGGTGAGTAGCCTTGTGTCCTCAGATCTGAGAAAATCCAAATTTTACCATGTCAAATTTGATCTACGGATTTCTGGACTAGTGCTTCTGGTACTTCTGGTACTCTGGTACTTCTGGTACTGGTTTTTTGGTACTTCTGGTACTTTGGTGAAACTAGGGTTTCACTTTCCGGGAGATCCAGCCACTGAAAAGGTGTGATCTCGGTGCCAAATTGATCCTGGGGGGAGGGCGCAACTTTCTATGCGGTTAGGGGGTGAAAAGAGATACTTTTTCAAAACTCTAATTTGCAGGTGCTGCAACAGTGACGTTTTTCCTCTTGCAAATAATGCTTTCTTCAGGTTGGCTTTGATACAATGTTAATGTTTATGCCATTATTATAGTTCTTTGCATTTCAATAGATAAGAGAACAATAAGAACAAGATCACTAAGAAATACACATTCACAAGAGACACAATATTTATCTTGGGAAACTCTCTATGGGAAGAAAACCCAACAAAACTTCCTTATCATAAATAGCTTATACAATGTTCAAGAGATAACTCAAACAAATACAGAAAGTCCTCCCCAAGAGATGCTCCACTCTTCCCCTCCTCTCTATGGTAATTGAAGCTTGCCTCATAAGAGAAATGAGCAAGCGAGTTGTGTGTTAGAAGTGAGGCGCTAGCCTCTTCTTTATACAAGACAGGCACGTGTGAGAGGGTTTCACTAGCAGGGCCGAACTCTAACTCTGGGTGGGTAAACCCACCTTTATTTAATTATGGGTCTTCAATAATAACTGTTGGGGCCGACTCCTTATTCTACCCTTTATAATTGTCCAATGACCAATCCGCAAAAGGGGATTTGGTCCTTATACAATTACCAACATGATTAATCCACAATGGGGATTAATCTTAATAATAAAATAAGAATAATAATAACAATTCTCTTCGGAGTTACATTATTTCAACAAGATGAGGGATTTTTCTTGGTAGATAAAAAAAGAGTCATAGATGTGGGTATCTTTGACATCTGTTGTTGGAGGTTCTGCAGACTACTCCACAATGAAGGTGGACCAAAAATATCATTTTCTCCGGAATTTTTGGCCTTGGACCCCGAAGGAGAGGAAATACCTACTTGTAAGAGCTTGGATGAGTGGAGGATGGAGCACCTCCATGCACTCGATAAGTGAGAGAAATGGTTTTGTTCTTTAGATTCCCATAACCCTGTAGCAGAGAGCCATCCACTGGTTGTCTTCCTTCAAATATTAGCAGTTGAAAGAAAGGAAGAATGCCCGTAGCCTGGTGGATTTGGGTTTAGAGCTAAAAAACAGAGCTTGAATCCCTAGCATGTAAGCAGAGAGAACATCTGATAATGGTCTTTATAAAAAGGGGGAAGCCTATCGCACTCTCAGAGCTGGCCCCGGTACGATATTTAGAAGAAAGCCTAAAACTTGCATCACTCTTAACTTGATTCACGTAAAAGAGCGAGGGTTGAAGATCCCTCGAGGGTTGAATATCCCTAAGGTCTGTAATAGTTTAAAGGCTCCCATACTCCAGATCTAGGCGACAACTAGGGTTCATATCTTGTTTCTCCTATAGTCTCTCCTCAGCCATGATCCAACCCCGAATGGTTGGTTCTCTCTCTCTCCAGATAGCGTGTTGAAGCCTCCCTCATTCTTTTCGCAATAAACAAACTAGCCCCAGTACAAACCCTTGGCCGCTACAAAGAGCTCCTTCTGATACCTGTGACAGGATGCAAGCCCAAAGGTCACCATGCAGAGGGGAGCGCCGCGACCGTGGTCATGCAAGAAATTCGTCACGATTTCCTTGATGTATCCATTGCACTTGCCGTAATCGAGGCTTTTGAACCATGTCAGTCCCTTCCTCTCATGGTTCAGGGATATGAACACTGAACCTTCTCCTCTTCTTTGTGTGGTCTTGTCGCTGTCGGTCTCTATAGGGACCTTACTTAATTAAATCCAAAATTTCATACATCTAAACATATAATTCATTTCTCATACATAAATAATTGATTCACCATCATATAAGCATAAAGATTCAGCAGAAAATAAAATTTATCCACAGCATGAAAATAACTTAGCAAATTCATAATTAAAATACCTCCTTCTGATACTAATTCCCGCTACTCTGGTCGTCCTTTCCCTACTTCCTTGCCCAGCCTGATGCACTGAACCAACTCTGCACAAACCGACTAACCTCCCAGCCAGCTAGGAGCAACCTGTCCGGCTCCCTAGCTCTAGGAAACCGAAAGGAATCCTTGACCATGTACCCAAAAACCCCAACAACCCGGCACCCCCTGCGATGGTTCACTAAAACTGCAGAACCCAACATCAGAACCAGAAAATCCAAACCAGAACTACAGTCTCTCCTCTCCCATAATTCTTCCTTCCCCCTATTCTCATCATGCCCTCCCGTGGGAATCTTCCCCCGACATATCTTCCCCTTCACCGACTCTCCTCCCCCTCATTAATTTCCTTATCTCCTCCTTTATTACCTTATCCCCCTTCTTTAATTTCCTTATCTCCTTCTTTATTACCTTATCCCCCTTCTTTAATTTCCTTATCTCTTTCTTTATTACCTTATCCTTAATTTAATGCTTCATTCCCCCCTTGCATACGTAATGTATTTAATAAAACAAATTAAAATTATTAACCCCTTTAATTCATTACTCAAATAATTAATGAGTCAATTAATTAATTAATTAATCATTGACAGATATGAACAAGTAATTAATAATTAATTAATTAATTAATATTATTAAGAAATAATTATTGTTTAACTAAACATATTAGGACAGTCATATTAGATGGTGGAAGATGCTCCTGCTTCAATTGAACATGGTCGTCGAAGACGTGTCATGGTAACTACTCGAGGAATGGTTTTAAGAGAGGTATCTATCGGAGGAATTCATTTAAATTCACCTCAACGAGTTCAACGCCTTGCGACAGGGTAGTCGTAGAGTGCGTCAATATGAGGCCCATTTTATGGAGCTGCTTCGGTATGCTCCTCACCTCAATACCTAGAAACTTAAGGTCAACAGGTTCTTGTTTGGCCTTAATGTCAGCATTCGTGCAAAGGTCATGATTTTGATTCCTCAAACCTTGTATGATGTTGTCCAGAAGGCCCTCATAGTATAGGAGGATCTTATCATCGGGGTTTAGACTAGGACTCCAGCGAGACCAGTAGGGAAAGTGTCATTTGGTGTGCAACAGCATCAAACACCAACTAGACATCCACCAGGATATCGTGGCTTCCAGGAAGGATCCACTTTCAGTAAACCTTGGTGACAAATGCCTCAGCAGCGGACTGCTTACCGAGGACCACAACACCAGCAACAACATCGACCACAGTAGCAGCAGTTTAGGCCTGTTCAGCAGAACAGACCAAAGGTTCCAGGCTGGTGGGCCATCATCTTATACTTTGGGTACCAGGAGTATTGGACTGAAGAAAGGGTTTTGGACAAGTGGGGAGCCACATTACCAGTGTGACTGCCTAGTGGATAGGACCATAGCATCTGGATCAGCTGCACCCACTACTATGGGATATTTGGGTAAGGCCCATTGGAATCATGCAGCGGTGAATAACCACTAGGAAGAGCACAAGTTGACTATGATCAAGATGTCAGGTACCGTCACTAACTAGATCTAGGTTCTACAGAGAGTTTCATTTCTAGTGCATCTCTAAAAAGAAATAAGGTAAAGGCAGTCGAACAGGACGAGTTTAGCCTTGTAGAAATGGCTTCGAGAGCCAAGCATAAATTTGTTGGGAAGGTTACGGGTTATAGCCTTAACCTAGGGGAGTTTGTAGCCAGGACCAACCTGTACGTCACGATCTTCGGATCTTATGATGTCATGATTGGTATGGACTGGTTGGAATCGCATAAGGTGATATTCAACTGTAAGGTGAAACAATTGATCTTGGTCGATGATGAGGGACATAGACGCTTGATTATAGGTCAGAACCAAGGATTTTCCATTAGGTTCATCTCTTCCTTTTAGCTACAGAAGAGCATGCACAAGGGATGTAAGCTTTATACGATCCTTTCATTGAACGAGAAGGGAGTAGCGAAATGTCTAGAACACCTTCCGGTGGTGAGAGAGTTTGCAGATGTCTTCCCAGAGGAGTTACCTAGGATTTCATTAAAGAGGGAATTGGATTTTACCATAGACCTAAAACAGGGGAATGAACCGATAGCAAGAACGCCTTATCTGATGTCGACCCCGAAGTTATAGGAGTTGAAAATGCAACTGAAGGAGTGTTGGACCTAAGAGTTGTACGTCCAAGTGTGTCACCATGGGGTGCRCCTGTTATCTTCATATGGAAGAAGAATGGGTCATTGATGCAGGATCATCTATGACGTCATGAAATGAGCCACGCGGGGATAAAGGGATACAGCTGGACAGTGCCAGCACATACATTTTTGAATTACTTTGAAGATTTTTGCACCGCCATTTAACTGAAGGCATTCAAAGCTGAGCACACTTGTATTATGTTATATTCAGGAAGGCATTAGATTGTTTTAAATGCTGTTAGATAGGAATTAGCTGAAGATTAGACAGTTTTACTCACGGGAGGGAAAACGAATATAGGCACCCTCCTTGTACATTGTATTCATCCGGGATTGTTATCAAGCATTAGCATTCAGGAAGAAGGAAGAGAGAAACTCATAGAACTGGTGAAGAATCCCCATGTACAGAGATTGAATTAATAGTAAAGCTTTGGTTCAATTTCATGGCAGTGATTATTTTCTGTGTGTTGTTAATATTATGCTGTTGCATATTTGCTTCTTGTTTTGCCTATTGTCTATATGCTGCATATGTGATTGCATGGCAGGTTCGAAATCTGAGGGAATGAGAGAATGAGTCTTAATTGTTTCTCTATCTAAGCCAAGAGATTCCTGCATAGAGTGCAGTGAAATTCCTCCGCATAGAGTGCGTCGAGGTGGTTGGACGGTTAACTCTCATTCTCATTGCCCAGAAGTCATGTGGGTTTTGTTCAGACCATGCAGGTGAAGTGCAGGTTGAGTTGAAGTTTCAGAGGTAAGCCTGGACAGTGAAGAACAACAGAGACATGGTTAAATTCCATGGACTTGTTTATTTTCTGTGTGTTGTTGGCATTATGGCTTTGCATATTTGCTTCTTGTTACATATTTCTTTCATATGCTGCATATGTGATTTTATGGAAGAATTGAATCCAGAGTGATTCACGTGTGGAAATTTGATGAAAGATCAGGAGGGAGAGTCCCTAACTAGTACTGGGGAATAGCCCCAGAAGAAGGCCGAACGGGAGAAGCTTCGGAGCAGGAGAACTCTTCAAGAGGAAGAGAATCGATGACTTGAACTCTTGAAAAAGAGTAAACCTCCAAGCGCCAATGAAACTCATTGGCCATCGCATTTCGGCATATCGGGGTTGGTGAGTGCAAGAGTTGCATGCACGTCGAAGTCGCGAATAGCGATTTCCCGATTCTGTGGGAGTCGTCGATCGTTGGAAGGACAGGTGGCACGAATCCGTAGAATCGGGGTTTCGGCGTTCGGGGTTTCCAACAGCAAGGAACTTTGTGTTGAGGATCCGCGATCCACGAAATCCTGAAAGTGACGTGGTAGAGTGGGCCCCCGAAAGATAGGATAGTCCAGGTGGTGTTTGATCGAGAATCGGCACTTCGGGGTTCGGAGGTTGGAGTTGTGCGAGGAGTGTGTATAGGGTTCGCGATACCGCGAAACCCGATTTCCCGAAGCAACTGCCGAGAGATCAACAGAGAGTTTTGTGGGTGACGAGAAGTCCCTATATGGGATTTGAAGAGTGTTACAACTCTTTGGGCCGTGGGAAAGAAGGCCCTGGCAAGAGCGGTCATGCCATCGAGGGTAGGTTACATGGCAGAGTGGTATCAGAGCCTGAAGATCTTGTCTGTATATTTTAGGCAGGAGGAGTGAAAGAGGAAAGGAAAGCACTCTGATACTTAGGACTTGCGTCAGAGTGGTATCAGAGCCTGAAGATCTTGTCTGTATATTTCAGGCAGGAGGAGTGAAAGAGGAAAGCACTCTGATACTCACGACTTGCGCCAGAGTGGTATCAGAGCCGGAAGTGGAGTTCTCTTTGTTCAGGCAGGAAAGAGAAGAAGATTACACCATGCCGCCCAGAAGAGAGAGGCAATCTCCTGATCGTGAAGACAGGGATGCCCGAAGAAGGGGTAGGCCAGCAGGAAATGCTGAAATAGAGCGAGAGATGAGAGATCTCTGAACTAGACTTGAAGAAATGGAGACCACCCAGAGATGTGGTGCTGGTGCAGTAGAGTTCAACGATTCTGAAGTGGAAGAGGAAGTTGGACATGATGCTGAGGAGGTCATAGCAGAAGATGCCTCGACAGAAAGGTTGATTAGAGCCATTTCGAGGATGAGCTCGAAGACGAAGATGGACATTCCCGTCTATGAGGGAAGTCTGAACGCAGAAGAGTTGCTGGATTGGATCCGAGCACTCGACACCTACTTCGATTACAAGGATATCGAAGAGGATAAAAGGGTGAGGCATGATGTCACGAAGCTGAAGGGACATGCAGCCTTATGGTGGGACGAGTTGTAGCCAGACAGACGTTCTAAAGGAAAACAGAAGATCAAAAGCTAGAACAGGATGATCGCTAAGATGAAGGCAAAATTCATCCCGAGGGATTACCAGATCACTCTGTTCAGGCGCATGCAGAACCTGAGACAGAAGATGATGACGGTGAAAGAATACACTGAGGAATTCTATAGGCTCAACATTCGAGTTGGTCATCGGGAGAGTGATGGCGAAAAGGTAGCGAGATACCTGAATGGGTTGAGGTATGAAATTCAGGACGAGCTAAGCATGGTTGCCATCTGAACAGTTGAGGATGCGTACCAAATGGCTCTGAAAGCCGAGGAGAAGCTAAGCCATAAGCAGGGACAGCGAGGAAGAGGCAGAAGTCAGCCCAGAGGCAAGGCAGTTGCCCCAGAACGAACACATAAGCCCAAGGAGGATTGGAAGAGGCCTCAGGGAAAAGCTGAAAGAGGTGGAACCTCACAGCAGCGGCAGCAATATGTTGAGCCGATGAGGCAGCATACTGAGCAGGGTGGTGGATATGCTGACACCAACGTAATTCCTCGTACCCGAGGTAGAGGAAGGGGTAGAGGAGGAATTATCACATGTTTTACATGTGGGAAAGACAGACACAAAGCCGTGGACTGTCCAGACAGGAAAGTGGACAGAGGAAAAGCTCACGTCGCTGAGGCGCAGAGGCGTGACGTGGAGGATGAAAGCACTAGAAGTGGGGAGTTACTGACAGTGCACAAGTCTCTCTTGAAACCTGAGAAGGAGGTGGACAGCTTAGCGCAAAGATGCAAACTATTCTGGATGACTTGCAAGACCAAGGGCTGGAAATGCAAGGTCATAGTGGACAGCAGAAGCACCGATAATCTCGTCTCGACCGAGATGGTGGAGAAGCTGGAGCTGAAAACGAACAAACACCCGAGTCCATATAAAGTGACATGGCTGTAGAAAGGACACCAGGTATGTGTTACGAAGCAATGCTTGGTCAATTTTAAAATGGGTGAATATGGGGATGAAATTCTATGTGATGTCATTCCCATGGATGTTTGTCATGTTTTATTGGGTAGACCTTGGCAGTATGACCGACATGTTGTTCATGATGGGAGAATGAACACATACACCTTGGAGAAGGATGGGAGACCACATACCTTACATCCAGTAAAGGATAAGGAAGTGAAGCCGGAAGTGAGCAATACCATACTTCTCATGAGTGGGAAGGAACTTCTCACAGAGATAGAGAAAGATGAGGATCCATAATTCTTTGTTGTCAGGAAGCCGAGAATTGTCCTAACAAACACAAGAGTGGACGAATTGTCGGAAGAAATTCAGGAACTGCTTGGAGAGTTCGCTGATATCATCGTGGACGAACTACCTCGTTCGTTCCCACCGATGAGGAGTGTGAGTCACCACATTGACCTCATACCCGGAGCAAGCTTTCCGAATAAGGCAGCGTATAGGTTGACACCCCAGGAGAATGAGGAGGTCAAGAGGCAGGTTCAGGATCTGCAGGATAAAGGACTGGTCAAAGAGAGTCTTAGTCCGTGTGTTGTACCAACAGTACTGAGTCCGAAGAAGGATGGAGGCTGGAGGATGTGTACAGACTCCAGGGCAATAAATAAGATCACCATCAGGTACATATTTCCACTACCGAGAATGGATGATCTGATGGATTGCCTAAGTGGGGAAAACTACTTTTCCAAGATTGATCTCAAGAGCATATATCATCAGATCAGGATGAGAGAGGGAGATGAATGGAAGACGACATTCAAGACAAACGAGGGTTTGTACGAATGGCTGGTCATGCCGTTTGGGTTGACAAACGCGCCCAACACTTTCATGAGGCTGATGAATGAAGTCCTGCGAGAATTCATTGGTAAATTTGTGGTTGTATACCTGGATGACATACTGATTTTCAGCAAGACCAAGGCAGAACACCTGAAGAATTTGGCCATTGTGATGAGAAGGCTACAGCAGGAGAAGTTGCTGATAAATTTGAAGAAGTGTTCCTTCATGCAGACAGAACTCGTCTATCTGGGTTTTGTAATCTCGGTGAATGAATTGAAGATGGATCCTGAGAAGGTTGAAGTGATCAGAAATTGGCCATCGCCGAGAAATGTTTTTGAGGTAAGGAGTTTTCATGGACTCGCTAGTTTCTACAGAAAGTTCATTCAAAATTTCAGTGGAATTAGCATCGCGATGATGGACACGGTGAAAAAGCGGCATAAAGTCTTTCAGTGGACAGTCGAGGCTGAGAGGAGCTTCAATCTGTTGAAGCGGAAGATAACAGAGCAACCAATTTTGGTATTGCCTAATTTTCAGAAGACCTTCCAGGTGAAGTGTGACGCTAGTGGATATGTTGTTGGAGGGGTCTTGAGTCAGGATGATAGACCTGTAGCATATTACAGCGAGAAGCTGGATGATGCAAAGTTGAAATACTCCACGTACGATAAAGAGTTCTATGCCATCATTCAGGCCTTAAAGAAATGGAGGCATTATCTCATACCCAAGGAATTTGTCCTGTACAGTGACAATCATGCGTTGCAATTCGTGAGTCAACAGGAGAAGTTGAACCAGAAGCATGTGAAGTGGGTAGAGTACATGCAGAATTTTACATTTGTGATAAAGCACATTTCGGGTACTGTTAACAAGGTAGCTGACGCCTTGAGCAAAAAATGTTTATTGCTGCAGGAATTCAGGGTCAAGACCTTGGGTTTTGATAATTTGAAAGATATGTATGCAGATGATGCAGACTTCAGGGAAGCATACAAGGCAGCCGAGAACCCATTCCTCAGGGATAGGAGTCCGTGGATTGACTACCTGATCCAGGGTGGATTGTTGTTCAAAGGCAATCAATTGTGCATTCCAGATTTCTCTATGAGACAGAATTTGGTGAAAGAAAAGCACAGTGGAGGCTTAGCAAGCCATTTTCGACATGACAAGACATTCACAAAGATGAGCGAATCTTATTATTGGCCTGGCATGCACATTGATGTAAAGCAATTTGTTGACAGGTGCCGAATATGTCAACACGCGAAAGGCCGAAAACAGAACACAGGGAAGCCATTAGTATGGATTTTGTTTTGGGATTGCCGAGAACACAATGAGGAGTGGATTCTATCTTTGTTGTGGTGGACAAATTCTCGAAAATGGCACCTTTCATCTCGTGTCATAATACCAGCGATGCAACCCACATCGCAAACTTGTTTTTCAAAGAGATTGTGCGATTGCATGGATTGCCCAGGAGCATAGTCTCGGATCGGGATACCAAATTCATAGGTCATTTTTGGAGGACGCTATGGAGTAAGTTAGGGACTGACTTGACATTCAGTTATGCTTACCATCCGCAGACAGATGGGCAGACCGAAGTAGTCAACAGAAGCTTGGGGGATCTGTTGAGGAGCCTAGTGACCGAGCATCACAGCAGTTGGGATCAGATCCTACCATAGGTAGAATTCGCGTACAACGATTCAGTGAATCGGAGTACAGGTAAGAGCCCGTTCCAAATTTTGTATGGAACACAGCCGAGAGGAGTTTCTGATCTCAGAGAGTCAGAACAAGATGAAACTAGCAGCGCGAGAGCTAAAGAATTCGCTGAGGCAATGCAATAACTTCACACATAGGTGAAGCAGCAACTGATGAAGGCGAACCAGGAGTATAAGCGCAGATCCGATCAGAGGAAAAGACAACTTCAGTTTGAAGTTGGGGACATGGTTCTGGCGCACTTGAGGAAAGAAAGGTTCTCGAGAGGAACATACAACAAGCTCAAGATGAAGAAAATCGAGCCATGCAGAATTCTGAGGAAATTTGGCGAGAATGCATATGAACTTGACTTGCCAGAGGGCATCGGGATATCTCCGATTTTCAACATTTCGGACTTATACCCCTACAGGGCCGAAGAAGCAGGCACTGGAACTGAGGAATCAGTGGTCCAGTGGCAGAAGTAGTTGCCAGTTTCATAGAAGCCTCAGATGGAGTGCATACTGGATAAAAGAGAAGGCAGGAAGACCAGGAGAAAGCAATATTTTGAGTACCTGGTGAAATGGAAAAATCACCAAGTGGAGGATGCCAGCTGGGAAACATAGACAGTGATACAAAAGCATGGGCAGACTGTGCAGGCGCTCATGGACAGGAGCCCATGAAGTCTTTTAAGCCGAGGAGTATGATGCAGGAGCATCTACGACATCATGAAATGAGCCACGCAGGGATAAAGGGATACAGCTGGACAGTGCCAGCACATACATTTTTGAATTACTTTGAAGATTTTTGCACCGCCATTTAACTGAAGGCATTCAAAGCTGAGCACACTTGTATTATGTTATATTCAGGAAGGCATTAGATTGTTCTAAATGTTGTTAGATAGGAATTAGCTGAAGATTAGACAGTTTTACTCACGGGAGGGAAAACGAATATAGGCACCCTCCTTGTACATTGTATTCATCCGGGATTGTTATCAAGCATTAGCATTCAGGAAGAAGGAAGAGAGAAACTCAGAGAACTGGTGAAGAATCCCCATGTACAGAGATTGAATTAATAGTAAAGCTTTGGTTCAATTTCATGGCAGTGATTATTTTCTGTGTGTTGTTAATATTATGTTGTTGCATATTTGCTTCTTGTTTTGCCTATTGTCTATATGCCGCATATGTGATTTCATGGCAGGTTCGAAATCTGAGGGAATGAGAGAATGAGTCTTAATTGTTTCTCTGTCTAAGCCAAGAGATTCTTGCATAGAGTGCAGTGAAATTCCTCCGCATAGAGTGCGTCGAGGTGGTTGGACGGTTAACTCTCATTCTCATTGCCCAGAAGTCGTGTGGGTTTTGTTCAGACCGTGCAGGTGAAGTGCAGGTTGAGTTGAAGTTTCAGAGGTAAGCCTGGATAGTGAAGAACAGGAGAGCCGTGGTTAAATTCCATGGACTTGTTTATTTTCTGTGTGTTGTTGGCATTATGCCTTTGCATATTTGCTTCTTGTTACGTATTTCTTTCATATGCTGCATATGTGATTTTATGGAAGAATTGAATCCAGAGTGATTCACGTGTGGAAAGTTGGTGAAAGCTCAAGAGGGAGAGTCCCTAACTAGTACGGGGGAATAAACCCAGAAGAAGGCCGAACGGGAGAAGCTTCGGAGCAGGAGAACTCTTCAAGAGGAAGAGAATCGACGACTTGAACTCTTGAAAAAGAGTAAACCTCCAAGCGCCAGTGAAACTCATTGGCCATCGCATTTTGGCATATCAGGGTTGGCGAGTGCAAGAGTTGCATGCACGTCGAAGTCGTGAATAGCGATTTCCCGATTCCATGGGAGCCGTCGATCGTTGGAAGGACAGGTGGCACGAATCCGAAGAATCGGGATTTCGGCGTTCGGGGTTTCCAACAGCAAGGAAATTTGTGTCGAGGATCCGCGATCCAGAAATCCCGAAAGTGACGTGGCAGAGTGGGGCCCCGAAAGATAGGATAGTCCAGGTGGTGTTTGATCGAGAATCGGCACTTCGAGGTTCGGAGGTTGGAGTTGCGCAAGGAGTGTGTATAGGGTTCGCGATACCGCGAAACTCGATTTCCCGAAGCAACTGCCGGGAGATCAACAGAGAGTTCTGTGGGTGACGAGAAGTCCCGATACGGGATTTGAAGAGTGTTACAACTCTTCGGGCCGTGGGAAAGAAGGTCCTGGCGAGAGCGGCCGTGCCATCGAGAGTAGGTTGCATCAGTCATGGAGACTCTGCATTGACTATCATCAATTGAACAAGGAATTTATCAAGAATCAATATCTATTGCCAAGGATTGATGATATGTTTGATCATATGAAGGGTGAAATGGTGTTTTCAAATATCAACTTGAGATCAGGGTATCACCAGTTACAGATCAAGGAGGATGATATCCCTAAGACCTCCTTTAAGACTAGGTTTGGACATTATGAGTTTATTGTTTTACCTTTTTCATAAATCCAATGCTAAGTAAAAGCAACACCATCATCAACACCGGGTGCTACACAAGTTTTAGGTGGGAGACAAGGTTTGGTTACATTTGCAGAAGGTGAACATTACAGGACCCAATAAAAATATTCATCCAATTTTCTATGGTCCTTACATCATCACCAACGATGTGGGTGACAACGCTTTTGAGATAAATACTTCCCCCTTCCTTGGTTGGCACCCATTGTTCAATGCGGACTTCCTTCAGGCATACTTTCCACCATTATTGGATACATTAGATATCTCATAGTAGTTGACATCGAAATAGGTCAGTCCTGATGGTATGGAACATGAATCCATTGATCATATGATGGACACACAAATTAAGTTAACTCACCAATAGAGGATCCAACTTTATCAGGTTTTCAAAGCAAGGAAACTCCTACACCAAGGCAAGTGGCTCACCTGGGGTCAAGTTCAATAGAAGTTTCCCCATATGACGTGGGCACTCAATGAAATGGAAACCATTTCTTCCTAAAGGGTAGGATTTTTCCCAGTGGACATTAGTGGCCAACCACCTATTCCACTCGCTGAAAGCACAATTTTTCTTTTTGGCAGTTTTTCTACATTTTTTCGGCTCTTGAATGTTCGGGACCATTTTGAGGCCCTAAACAACGTTTTCTCGGAATGGTAGTTCCCAAATAATATTTGTAGGTCTCGTTTGGTTGGAATGTGTACTTCTTGGCTAGATCTTTCCAACACGCTATCAACCATGCTAAACATAGATCGTATGAAAAATTTACGACCCTTGGAGGTTGGCATACCAACTAATGCCATCGGGGCCCATAAGCCTTTTGGTGTTTCATCTCCTAGGGTTAAGTTTTTGGATTTTTAGGGTTTCCTTATTTCTTCTTTATGATAAAAATTCCTTTTGACGTCATTGTAATGCACTTTAGTGAATTCATGTAGCTCTCACATCTCTTCTCAGAGATATAGTACCATCATTCGAGCGAATTTGTTTGATTCTGCATTTTTTACAGTTCAACACATTAAATTTATTAATAGAAGTCAAGTTTCACTGTATCTATGATTTTTTGTTATAACTCTATATTTTATTTTGTTCCATTTATAAATCTGGATCACTTGTTGTGCCACTGAGCTCTTTGATGTTTCATTACTATTGTGTGGTGCAAGGTAGCCTAGCGTAGTTCGTCCAATTCATTGATTTGGAGGAGTCTCTCCTTTTGAGCTTCAAATAAGTCTATTCCAAATTGTACAACTATTATAAGTATCTATATCTTTGTTTCAATTGACAATAATACTCGATTACCATGCACCAATTCGCATAGGGTGCAACCAATAGTAGTCCTCCATGTTTTCTGGTAGGCCCATAGAGATCCAAGGAGTTTGTCAACTGAGTCCTTGAGGTGTAGTCTAAAATTATTGGTGAGGATGACCTCAATAACTTTGTTTTCCCCTTATACTTTCTCATTTGTCTATGGGCTATATCGTATACTAAACCTATGTTTGATATTGCATCTATCAATCAAGTATTCAATGAGCCTTGAAGTGAATTGAGTGCCTTCATAAATAACGATTTCCCAAGGGATCTTTAACCTGGTGAATATTTCTTCATGAATAAATCCAACTACTTCTTGCTTTGTCATGACCATGAGTGCCTTGGCTTCCATCCTCTTTGGTACATAATATGTGCATACCAGGATGTAGGAGTTATGGTAGGAAGGAGGATTGATTGGCCCCACAAAATCTAGGGCCCATTTATCAAAGGTTTCTAATACCAGTTGTGGATGCAATGACCTGTCGTTTAATTGCACTGGTTCTCGACTACATTATGATGTGATCCTTGTAAAATTTGTGTAAAAATTAAGGTGACCGAACGAGAACATTGTAATACTCATTGGCAAATAAATCCCCAATCATTCTTACATCAGGAACAACAACCATGAGAGCTTGTTGGATGACAATTTCCCTTGATAGGCAATTAATAGATTGAATTCGAACAAAGAAAGGGAAATGGTTCAAGTTCGAATCCAAGGATGGAAGCAGAGAGAAGGATCAAACACATCTCTTAGTAAAAACCTCATATGCGTATTGGTGCTATTTGTGATTGAATTTTTTTAAGGTGTCTTGATAGCGATATTTATACATAATTATAAAAGCCCATTAATTCATTTTCTCTGATCGTTGCCTCGATTGAGTGGGGTGTCAACCATGGTCGATTATGTTCTTGTTCTTGTTAGAATGCATGGTGTTTACATTATTAGAAGACATGGCATTCTCCCATGATGAAAATTTCCAGCTAACAACCACACATGTTCTTCAATTCTCCAATGCATATGATTGATTATGCATCCAATGCCTTGCTTAACTCTCGTTCAGGTCAAATGATTATGGTGTCACATAGTACATTATTTCCATTATTCATAATGGGTGCTATTTTCATATATAGGGGTCATCCCAATGACTATTGGGAGATTTTTTAAATGGATCAAGATACTCTTTATTTGTGCGTTTTAACTTGTTTTTTTTAGTTTTCAGTTTGAGGTCATGAACCTCTTCTAGTAAAGTGTGGCATTTTTGGGGGTTGGCTATAATACTTAGGAGTGCTTGAAAATGAGAATCTAGTTTATATGCCCAACATATGTAACATTTTCCATCTTTCCCTCATACTCTCTTTTATGGTTGAATTGTACATGTTCTCATTAAATGTCCACCTTTTAGTAGTCTGATCACAATGCCACAAAAGCGAAGGAAAACTGAGCAATCCCCCCTCATATGAGGCCAATGCCTCTGGTCTTATGTCCCATGAAATAAAATACATTTGAATAGTTGACCTAATAAATCGGACTATAAGTGTGTATCTATATACAAGAATTATGTAATGAAAAGCAAGGTGCCCCAACAAAATAATGAGGAAGGGAGGATAAAGTTAAAAGGAAAAGTAAAGGGGTGGAAAGACACAATGTCGAGGAAAGGGTAACTCAAAGCACTAAGGAAATCCTCCACAAAGGTTGTGATGGGACGAATATTCATTGACCTTACTTGACTGTGCAAGACAACCAATGAACCCCTTCTATTTTCCCTTTACCATGCTCATCTTACACTTTACATCTCCCTTGATGGGATTTTTTGGACCTATTTCCTTCCATGGCTTTTGTTGCATGTGATAGGTGTAGGTGATGGTTGTACCATATCTAGACTTGGTAAATTGTATTGAATATTGAGCTTGGTTGTATTGAATATAGACTTGGTTGTACCATATCTATGACCCTTGTATATGACATGACATGTTTATTATAATGTTTTGGAAGCATGTGCCCTAGATGTATGATGATATGAGCCCACATAGATGATGATATACCATGATGGAGAGGACCTTCTTACCATGATGATGATGACTACACTCTCCTTCCATGATTCTAGAGGACATTTTCCTATTTTGATGATGATTTGAACCATTATTGAGGACGTTGGGCTTTCTTGGTGACCTTGTACCTCTTCGAGAGGGAATGACACCCCCATGATGGCATTGTACCTTATTGATGGACGTTGAACCTCTTCTTGATGATGATAGAACGCCCGTTTGGAGGGGTCATGTCACCTTCTCCCTTGATGATGCCCTGCCCTAGCTTGAGGGTGTTGCACTTATGATGGAACATTTCACTTGATCATGATGTACGACTACTTTGTATCCAACCTAGCATGATGAGGAGACACTTAACACCTTTGATGATTAGATGTGGTTTTTGGATGATGAGACATGACATTTGATGAGATGTTGCACCTTTTCATGGAGATACATGACATATAGAGCATTATACACCACTTTGGAGGATGAAATCATGCTTATTTCACTCACTCAACCACATGTGTGAATCTTGGAGGGAATTTATAATAGAATTCTATCATTTATGACATCTTTTTCTCATTGATGAGGCATCTTTTCGGGGGTCTTCCTTGACCTATCCACCTTTTATCATGGATTTATTTCATTTTAGGGATTTTAATTCATTTTAGACTTGTGTAGAGGACAGTTCTTGGTTTCCTCCTATTTATAGTGGGACCTCATTTGGATCATTACACATTATGGATACTTCTATATCTTTTCTCTTGTGCGCTTGGTAGCTGAGTTTGGTGAGCACAATCCATACAATTCAAGAGTAACCAAAGTATGATATACAAAATTACTTCACCTTGGATTCAAGGAATATACTACATTAACATTGCTACTCCAAATCACACTCATTTCATATGATCAATTTCACAATGATATGAAAATGATGTCTTCTATCACATTTTGCAAACTCATAATAATTTTACAATACATTCATAATGTTGTGGTTATTGATTCATGAGACGAATAATATTTTTTATGACAAATGACAATGATTTGATTCATATATATAAATCCAATGATTTGACATTTAAGCCAACACAATTACTTACTTAACATCACTTCTAAAAGATAACTATCCCCAAAACATAAATATTCAAAAAAAAAAAAAAAACATATACACAATAATTATAATCACAATGTTCAACCATCACCAAAAACATATACACGCTAATTATAATCACAATCTTCAACAATCATTTCACTTGCAAGCTTAATGTCATGAAAAAGTCACAAAAAAAATGTTAACAAACATCAACCATTATTTATATTTATTTATTTAGTTATATTAAAAAATAAATACACTTAGCATGATGTGCATATCTTAACTACAAATAATGGAACAAACATGTTTATTTCTCATCCAACTATCAACATCATTTAAATTACAATGAACATCATTTAAATTTCATTTAATACATTACATGTTACACTTCCAATAACACAAATTATATTTTAATATATTTTACTATTAAAAAACAATTATTAATAATTATTTTATTTACTAAAAATGAAGTATCCAATCTAAAAGTAAAAAATGATAAACCAAAGAGTATTAATATGTAATACATTACATGATACACTTCCAATAACACAAATTATATTTTAATATATTGTACTATTAAAAAACAATTATTAATAATTATTTTATTTACTAAAAAGCAATTATTAATAATTATATTATTTACTAAAATCTAAAAGTAAAAAATTATAAACCAAAGAGTATTGATATTTAGGAAATAAACTTATAATAACCTTTATTTTTTCATTACATACTTTTTAAAAATAAATAAAAATTTATAAACACAATAGTATTGATATTGAGGAATTAAACTCATAATTACCTTTATTTTTTCATTTCATACCTTTTAAAAATAAATAAAAAATTATAAACACAAGAGTATTGATATAGATGAAATAAATTCATAATTACCTTTATTTTTTCATTACATATTTTTTAAAAATAAATATATATAATATCTATTGATGTTTTTTATATTATATTTACAATTTTTTTAAGAATTTTTTAATTTAATGAAGGAAAGTACAAAGTGATATATTTAGCAAGATGAAACATACAAGATAAGGAGAAAGGGTCTGATCATTAATCATTATGTTGATTTGAGAGGATTTTTTTTGCCTTTTTTCTTACACACATCAATCCAACCAGAAATACTGATAGACTCAGCATCCTTAGACACCAAATTCAAGTGGTCTGAAGAAATGCCAAAATTTTAAATGACTGAAGTTAAGGGTACTTCTTTGTCACTATCTGAATTATCTGATTGATGAGGAAGTTTCTTAGTGCAAGAGAGTTGGGCTATAGCCATGATTATGTCATTCGATTCATCCGTTTCGACAGGGGCTGCAAAGGATGATCCTCCTACAACTTTGTTGTTTACAGAATCACTTCTTCCATTTCCTGATCCTCCTCCAGCTCTGTTGTTTACAAAATCAGTTCTTTCGTTTCCTGGAACCCCATAGGGATAGTACCGTTTTGCAGAATTGCTCTTTTTCTCCTCGACGAACCTTAACTATAATAGAGGATGCCTGAATTGCAGTTTGTACTGAAGTTGCTTCTTTAAATTCAACAAAACCATAACTGGACAAACTTCCTTCCCTACTCCTAACTTGAACACCAGAAGGCTTAATTGCGCCAAACTTCTTCATCTCCTCCTCAACTTGGGAATGGGTAATCTTTACAGGCAAGTTTTTGATAAAAACTGAGCACCCCGTTCCTTCTACAATGTTGTTATCTGTCATATTGAGAGGAGTATAACTTAACGATTTACTAGCTCTTGCTTCTTTCTCCCTCAGAATTACTTCACGTCCTCGAATTAGAATAGGGGAATCCCGAACTGCAGTTTGGAATCCCGAATCTTTAAATTGAACAAAACCGAAACACGGTAAACCTCCTGTCCTACTCCTAACTTGAACCCCAGAAGGTTTTATCGCCCCAAACTTCTTCAACTCTTGCTCAACTTGGGCAGGAGAAATATTCAAAGGCAAGTTGTCGATAAAAATAGAGCACCCACTTACTTCTGCAGTGCTTCTAACTGTCATATTGACAGAAGTGGAATTTGGAGGAGCAGAAATGGAAGAAGTTGATGGACGTTGAGTAGAATTTCGTACAACTCCAGTCTTCACAAGAGGTGGTTTCTTGAGTGTAACAGTGGGTTGTGTTGCATCGTTTTTAAGAATTGAAGAATAGGACATTTTGGGTGCTTCTTGAACTACAACTAGAGTTTCTTGAGCGGGACCAGGAGGCCCTCCATTGTGAGCATGTTCTACAAGATTTTACTCAATCACACCATTCTGAGCTTGAGCTTCAACTACTGGTTCAGAATTAACAACTGGCTCTAAGACAAGATTTGCTTTCGCTGCATCTTCTACAAGATTTTGCACAATCACACCATTCTGAGATTGCAGAATTAACAACTGGTTCAGAATTAACAACTGGCTCTAAGACAGGAATTGCTTTGGCTGCATATTCTACAAGATTTTTCTCAATCACAACATCCTGAGCTTGTGCTTCAACTACTGGTTCAGAATTAACAACTGGCTGTGAAACAGGATTTGCTTTGTCTGCATCTTCTGAAAGATTTGGCTTCTGCTATTGCGGTTCTTCATCCAAGTACCTAACGATATCATTCAAGACAAAGTGTTCCTTTTCCTGGGGAGCCAGGAAAAAGGATTGAGTGAAGGTCCGTGCTCCACTGTTTTTAAATGTAATAAATCCACTTACCTTTGTGAATCAACGGTCTTGATCTGGACCTTTGACGCTCTGTAATCCATAGACGTTACCAGCTGATTGATACCCTCCACAGTGGTTACTGACAACATTTTTCCATTGGTGTCTGGGCGACCAATTATGCTGCAATCCTTGTAAAATTTGTATAGCAATTGAGGTGACCGAACAAGAACATCGTTATACGCGTTGGCAAAGACATCACCAAAAATTCACACATCAGGAACAACAGCCATGACAATTTCACCTCACAGGCAATTAACAGATTGAATTCGCATGAATAATAGGAAATGGTTCAAGTTCGAATCCAAGGTCGGGAGCAAAGAGAACGATAGCCGTATTTGTGATTGAATTTTGTAATATACGCGGACTCAATTAACAGATTGAATGCGCACGAAGAATCTGAAATGGTTCAAGTTCGAATCCAAGGACGGGAGCAAAGAGAACGATAGCCGTATTTGCAATTGAATTTTGTAATATATGCGGAGTCAGAGAGAATATGCGGACTCGTGCTATTTGTGATTGAATTTTGTAAGGTGTATTGATAGCCCGTATTTATACCAAATTATAAAAGCCCATTAATTCATTTGCTCTGATCATTGCGTCAGTTGAGTGGGGTGTCAACCATGGTCGATTATGTTCTTGTTATGCTTAGAAAACATGGCGTTTACATTATTAGAAGACATGACGTTCTCCTATGATGCAGATTAGGTGAAATGACTATGGTGCCACATAGTACATTATTTCCATTCTTCATAATGTTTGTTATTTTCATATATAGTACATTATTTCCATTCTTCATAATGGTGTTATTTTCATATATAAGGGTCATCCCAATGATTATTGAGAGGTTTTTTAAATGGATCAAGACACTTTTAATTTGTGCTTTTTAATTTGTCTTTTTTAGTTTTCAGATGGAGGTCATGAAAACTTAGCAATCCCCTCTCATATGAGGCTAATGCCTCTGGTCCTATGCATTGACTACATCTATTAGAAAGAGACTAATGAACTATCCTAATGTCCCATGCAATAAACTACATATGAATAGTGGACCTAATAAACCGGACTATAAAAGCAAGATGCCCCAACAAAATATTGAGGAAGGGAGAATAAAGTTAAAATGAAAAGTAAATGGGTGGAAAAACACAATGTTGAGGAAAGGGTAACTCAAAGAATTAAGGAAATCCTCCACAAAGGTTCCCAAGGAAAGAATATTCATTGACCTTACTTGAATGTGCAAGACAAAGAATAAACCTTGTAATCTCCCCTTACCATACTCATCTTACACTTTACATATCCCTTGATGGGATTTCTAGGACCTATTACCTTCCATGGGTTTTGTTGCATGTGATAGGGGTAGGTGATGGTTGTACCGTATTGATGATGTCATGCCCTAGCTTGAGGGTGTTGCACTTATGATGGAACATTTCACTTGATCATGACGTACGACTACCTTGTATCTGACCTAGCATGATGAGGAGACACTTAGCACCTTTGATGATGAGATGTGGCTTTTGGACGATCAGACATGACCTTTGATGAGATGTTGCACCCTTTCATGGAGAGACATGACATATAAAGCATTATACGCCACTTTGGAGGATGAAATCATGCTTATTTCACTAACTCGGTCACATGTGTGAATCTTGGAGGAAATTTATGACAAAAGTCTAGCATTTATGACATCTTTTGCTCATTGATAAGGCATCTTTTTGGGGTTCTTCCTTGGCCTATCCACCTTGTATCATGGATTTATTGCATTTTAGGGATTTTAATTCATTTTAGACTTTTGTAGAGGATAGTTCTTGGTTTCCTCCTATTTATATAGGGACCTCATTTGGATCATTACACATTGTGGAGACTTCTATCTCTTTTCTCTTATTTGCTTGGTAGTTGAGTTTGGTGAGCACACTCCATACAATTCAAGAGTAACCAAAGTATGATATACAAAATGAATTCACCTTGGATTCAAGGAAAATACTACATTAACATTGCTACTCCAAATCACACTGATTTCATTCATAATCAATAATTTTACCAATACATTCATAATGTTGTGGTTATTGATTCATGAAATCAATAATTCTTTTTATAACAAATCACATTGATATACTCATATATGTAACTCCGATAATTTGACATTCAAACCAACACAATTATTACTTAGCATCACTTCCAGAACATATCTATCCCCCCCCAAAAAAGCATATACACAATAACTATAATCACAATGTTCAACCATCATTTCACAACCAAAAACATATACACAATAATTATAATCACAATCTTCAACCATCATTTCAAAAAAAATAAAAATATATTATTTACTTAGTTATATTAAAAAATAAATACAATCACTTAGCATGATGTAAATACCAACTATCACCTTTCAAAACTTTAAGGGTATTCCATCAACATTATTTAAATTACATTTTAATACATTACATATTCCACTTCCAATAACAAATTATATTTTAATATATTGCACTATTAAAAAACAATTATTAATAATTGTTTTATTTACGAGGAATGAAGTATCCAATCTAAAAGTAAAAAATTATAAACCCAAAAGTATTGATAGTTAGGAAATAAACTCATAATAACCTTTATTTTTTCATTACATACTTTTTTTTTAAATAAGTCAAAAACTATAAACCCAATAGTATTGATTTTTAGGAAATAAACTCATAATAATCTTTATTTTTTCATTACATACTTTTTAAAAATAAGTATATATATAATATTTATTCACTTTTTTCATATTACATTTACATTTTTTTTAAATAAATAAGATGAGAATCTTTTTATTCAATCCAGGAAAAGTACAAAGTGATACATTGATTTGTTGATTGTAAAATACTCCTAGAAAGAGATCATGGGAGCGCTACAGACTAGTCTATGCTAAAAGAGAGTCACAAGGAATGTGTAGGCATAGCACGATAAAGCATATAAGATAAGGAGAAAGGGACAAATCATTATGTTGGCCAGAGAGAATCATTTCTACCTTTTTTCTTATGCACATCAATCCAACCAGAGGAACTAATAGGTTCAGCAGCCTTCGACACAAAAGCCAGGTGGTTTGAGGAAATGCCAGAATCTTGATTTACTGAAGCTAAGGGTGCTTCTTTTTCACTGTCTGAATTATCTTATTCATGAGGATGTTTCTGAGTCTGAGAGAGCGGGGTTTTGGCCACGATTATGTCATTCGATTCATCCTTTTCGAGGGGGGGGTTGCAAAGGCTGAACTGCGAGAATAGGAATCAAGATTTCTGAAGCTTCAAGATTTTGTGTTGAAGCCAAAGGCTGGTGTTTTGGATCTGCAGTTGGTTTCTGTGCATTTTTTGTAGACTGCACTGGTGTTGTAGAAGGCAGAGGAGTTGGGGTGTCTTTCTGATGATGCGTGTTATCAGATGAAGAGTTTGAGCGACTTTTTTGATTTTTAGGGTCTTTCCATCCCTAAGCCCTTTTCCGCGCTACAAGGGATGAGGCTAGGATTAGGGATAAAGGACAAATTTCATGGAGGTTCCCTATTTGTTGACAGGAGAGACACCTGAAGGCAATGTTCTCATAATCGACCATCTGTGTGTAAGGATCATTCTCATCCCAGTCTATAAGTATCTTATCCCGAAGCCCTTGAATCAATTTGATTTCAACGCATATGCAGTTGAAAGTGACAAATCCTTTGGTTATTCACTTTGTGTCAATCTTGATGAACTTACCCAACACATTGCCCAAGGTATGTAAAAATTATAGAGTATAAAAATGCAGAGTTAGATTGGGGAGTCTTACCCAAACCAGTGTAGTCATGGCAGTCATAGTCAGTGGGTTGAATTCAAGGAACCATCTTTGCATGGAAAGAACAGATCTACCCCAAAACCAAGGACCTTTCTCTAACACGCATTGGCAGTCTACTTCTATGGAAGAGTTGAAAATGAAGAATCCTTTGGAGAAAAAGAACAACTCATGACCCGATGACCAAGTCTTGTTTACCCATTCTCTTAGCGCAGAGGCTGAGGGCCATAGTCCATTGAAGTGACAGATGTGTTAATGTTTATGTCATTATTATAGTTCTTTTCATTTCAATAGATAAGAGCATAATAAGAACAAGATCAATGAGAAATACACATTCACAAGAGACAGAACATTTATCCTAGGAAACCCTCTAGGGGAAGAAAACCCAACAAAACTTCCTTATCATAAATAGCTTATACAATGTTCAAGAGATAACTCAAACCAATACAGAAAGTCCTCCCCAAGAGATGTTCCACTCTTCTCCTCCTCTCTCTAGTGATTGCAGCTTGCCTCATAAGAGAAATCAGCAAGTGAGTTGTGTGTTAGAAGTGAGGCGCTAGCCTCTTATTTATACAAGACTGGCAGGTGTGAGAGGGTTTCACTGGCAGGGCTGACCTCTAACTCTGGGTGGGTAAACCCACCTTTATTTAATTCTGGGTCTTCAATAATAACTATTGGGTCCGACTTGTTATTTTTCCCTTTATAATTGTCCAATGACCAATCTGCAAAAGGGGATTTGGTCCTTATACAATTACCGACATGATTAATCCACAATGGGGATTAATCTCAATAATAAAATAACAATAATAAGAATAATGATCTTCGCAGTTACATTATTTCAACACTCCCCCTTAACAAGAAGGGTATTCTTCATCAACATCAGGCGAGAGAGGTCTGCATCATCAGTGGCATCTGGAGAACAGTATCGTCAATATCATCTTGAAACATTGGCTAGCATATTTACGAGTCATCGCAAGTTTTCTTCATCGGCAGCATCATCATTCTCGAAAGAATGCTATCATTATCTGCATCAAATATGTATCAGTAAAAATGATACCTCATCACAGCACTAGGCTGGCACATCACAGTACTACACTGGCTCAATGTCACAGCGGTTAAGCTAGTAGCTCAGTGTCAGTCATATCTTTCTTTATGTCTAACAACTAAGTCAGAAGTAAGGAACATCATCATCTCACTTTACGTCTAACAACTAGGTTAGAAGGGAGGAATCACAATGTCATGCTTTACGTCTAACAACTAGGTCAGAAGCATGACTCATCTTTCTTTACATCTAACAACGAGGTCAGAAGCAAGGAACACATCAACATCTCGCTTTACGTCTAACAACGAGGTCAGAAGCGAGGAATCATCTTGATTTACGTCTAACAACTAGGTCAGAAGCAAGGAATTAGTGTCGTCATGCTTTACATCTAACAACGAGGTCAGAAGCATGACTCATCTTGGTTTACGTCTAACAACAAGGTCAGAAATAAGGATCACACGGCATCATCCTTTACGTCTAACAACAAGGTCAGAAGCATGACTCATCTTGCTTTACGTCAGAGAAATGAGCAAGTGCGTTGTGTGTTAGAAGTGAGGCGCTAGCTTCTTATTTATACAAGACTGGCACGTGTGAGAGGGTTTCACTGACAGGGCTGAGCTCTCACTCTGGGTGGGTAAAACCACATTTATTTAATTTTGGGTCTTCAATAATAACTGTTGGGGCCGACTTCTTATTTTTCCCTTTATATTTGTCCAATGACCAATCTGCAAAAGGGGATTTGGGCCTTATACAATTACCGACATGATTAATCCACAATGGTGATTAATCTTAATAATAAAATAACAATAATAATAAAAATGATCTCCGCAGTTACATTATTTCAACACTCCCCCTGAACAAGAACGATATTCTTCATCAGCATCAGGCGAGAGAGGTTTGCATCATTAGTGGCATCTGGAGGACAGTATCGTCAATATCATCTTGAAACATTGGCTAGCATATTTACGAGTCATCAGAAGTTTTCTTCATCGACAGCATCATCATTCTTGAAAGAATGCTATCATCATCTGCATCAAATACGTATCAGTAAAAATGATACCTCATCACAGCACTAGGCTGGCACATCACAGTACTACACTGGCTCAATGTCAGAGTGGTTAAGCTGGTAGCTCAGTGTCAGTCACATCTTTCTTTATGTCTAACAACTAGGTCAGAAGCAAGGAACATCATCATCTTTCTTTACGTCTAACAACTAGGTCAGAAGGGAGGAATCAAAACGTCATGCTTTACATCTAACAACTAGGTCAGAAGCATGACTCATCTTGCTTTACATCTAACAACGAGGTTAGAAGCAAGGAACACATCAACATCTCTCTTTACGTCTAACAACGAGGTCAGAAGTGAGGAATCATCTTGCTTTATGTCTAACAACTAGGTCAGAAGCAAGGAATTAGCAGTGTCATGCTTTACGTCTAACAGCGAGGTGAAAAGCATGACTCATCTTGGTTTACGTCTAACAACAAGGTCAAAAGAGAGGATCACACGACGTCATGCTTTACGTCTAACAACAAGGTCAGAAGCATGACTCATCTTGCTTTATGTCTAACAACTAGGTTAGAAGCAAGGATCACACGACGTCATGCTTTACGTTTAATAGCGAGGCCAGAAGCATGACTCATATTGCTTTATGTCTAACAACGAGGTCAGAAGCAAGGATCACACGGCGTCATGCTTTATGTCTAACATCGAGGTTAGAAGCATGACTCATCTTGCTTTACATCTAACAACGAGGTTAGAAGCAAGGAATATATATACTCCCCCTTTCAGGGAGGTTCCTTTCGGACTATACCAAGCTTATCTCGAAAGTGTTCAAACTTTACACGAGATAGAGGCTCAGTCAACACGTCAGCAGCATGTTCATCCATGCTAATGTACTGGAGCTTCAAGGCTCCTCTCTATACCATGTCATGGATGAAATGATAGTGGATCTCTATGTGCTTCAACCTATCATGGAACACATGATTCTCTATCATTTTAATGCACCTTTTATTGTCACATAGAATCGTGGTTGCTCTCATCTCCAGATCACATAGGCTTGTCAGCAAGTTTCGAAGCCATATAGCTTCGCAGCTAGTAGAACATGCGGCAATGTACTCTGATTCCATTGCACTGAGAGAAATACTGGATTGCTTCCTACTCTTCCACGAGATCATAGATGATCCCAAACTGAAAGAGCATCTGGAAGTGTTTTTTCTGTCTACAACGCTTCCTGCCTAATCTGCATTAGTATATCCACTCAATGTGAAGTCATGATCTCCATCATAGTTGAGACCATAATCCATTGTACCTTTACGGTACCTCATCACATGTTTTGCAGCCACTAGGTGAACACATTTGGGCTCTACCAAAAACTGACTCAAGGTGTTCACTTAAAAATAGATGTATGGTCTAGTGTTCATCAGGTACATCTGTGATCCAATAATCTGTTTGTACAATGTGGCATCTATCAACTCTGACGAAGTATCGACCATCAGCTTAAGCTTCACTTCCATGGGAGTATTCATGGACTTTCATTCTAGCATGTCGAATCTCTTTAAGATTTTGACCATGTAATTCCCTTGGTTAAGGAAGATTCTTTCTGGACTCTGCCATACCTCAAGACCTAAGAAGTAATGCATTAGGCCTAGGTCTTTCATTTCAAATTATGCGGCAAGTCTCTGTTTACATTTAGTGATGAGATTTTCTTCTCCAGTTAAGAATAAGTCATCCACATACAATAGTAATATTACTGGTTCATTATCCATAATCTTGAAGTAGAGATTTGAGTCTGCTTTACTCTTTGTAAAGCCTAAGCTCGTCAAGAAACTGTCTATATGGCCATACCAAGCTCTGGCAGCTTGCTTCAATCCTTATAAGGCTTTCTTCAATCGACAGACATGAGACTTCCTATATTCAACCTCAAATCCTTGGGGTTTCTCTATATACACTTCCTCTTCGATAACACCATTCAGGAAAGTTGTCTTCATGTCCATCTAGTGCAGCTTCCATTTCATCTTGGCAGCAAGAGCTATAATGGTTCTGATCGAAGTGTATCTGGCCACAGGAGCAAATGTCTCTTCATAGTCGATACCTTCCTTCTGGGAAAAGCCACAAGCGACGAATCTTTCTTTATATTTCTCAATACTTCCATCAACAACATGTTTTATTTTGAAGAGTCATTTTGATGATACCACATCCTTACTTTTTTGTTTGGATACTATTTCCCATACATCATTCTTTATTATGGATTGATATTCCTTTATCATGGCATTTGCCCATTCCTTCTTCTGGATGGCCTCTTGAAAACATGTGGGTTCTTCATCAAGTAGATTGCACATCAAAGCCTTGTAACTGGAGAATGGCTTTGGTATCTTCACCTGTCTCGTGGTTCCTTCTGGAACACCATACTTCTCTCCATCTTAAATAAGCTCTCTTGCCCAAGCAGGATTTATTTTATGGGAGAAGGTCATTTGGGGAGGTTCTTGAACTTCTGTTATATCATAATCTTCAGGAGTCTCCTCATCAAGGGAAGCTATGACTTCCCTTACAGGTTCTGTAGCTCTGGGAACTTCTCTCATGGACTCTTTCGTCCTGGGATTTACAGGTTCCTCTTCATATACCTCTTCAAGCTGACATCTTCATCAAAGGTCATGTCCCTGCTGATCTCAATATGGCGGTGACCAGGTATGTATATTCTAAAGGCTTTGGATACCTCACAGTATCCCACAAATGTTCCCTTCTTTCCGAAGGGTTCCAGCTTGATTCTTTCTCTTTCGGTATACAGATAAACACTGGACAACCAAATATTTTGAGATGGCTTACCTCTGGCTTCTTTCTGGTGAACATTTCTTCTAGGGTCTTGAACCCAGGTGCACTATGGGATAGTCTTTTTTGCACATAAACAACTGCCATAGCTTCTTCTTCCCATAAGAAAATAGGAAGATCTTGATCGTGAATCATGGTCTTCACAACTTCCATAATCGTTCTGTTCTTCCTTTCAGCTACACCGTTTTGTTGGGGATTATAGGGAGTAGTTAGTTCCCTCTTGATCCCGACATGTCTGCATAAGCTTACGAACTCCTTCGAGGTATATTCTCCTCCATTATCTAACCTGAGTATCTTAATCTTTCTTTCGAAAACATTCTCTATCAAGGCTTTGAATTCCTTGAATTTACTAAATACTTCATCTTTATATTTTAAGAAATATATCTAGGTCTTACAAGAATAATCATCAATAAATGATACATAGTATACATACCCGCTAATGGAGGATGATGGCATTGGGCCACACACATCTGAATGGATGAGTTCCAATGCTCCTTCTTCTTTGTTTTCCCTCTTTGGAAAGGGGTTCTTGATGTTCTTCCCTTGCGCACATCCATTGCATATGCTTTCTTGATCAACCTTGAGTTCTAGTAAACCTGTGACAGCTTTGCATATGTATGGTAGCGCCTTGTAATTGATGTGGGCCAATCTTCGATGCCAAAGTTCGCATGAGTTTTCGATGGCATGGGTCATAGCATTTTGTGGGTGACCCTTCAGCTCATATAAACCATTCTCTTCACTTCCGATGATGATTGCTTCATTTAAGGTTTCTCCCTTAGCCCACATAAGAACTTCTCCGTATATGAAGGCAATTTTATAAACTTTCTTGTCTAAAGATGATATGGAGAGTAATTTCTTCTTTAGGCCCGGTACATAGAGTACGTCCTTCATTGTTATTGAGTTTTCTGAATCTAGCTTGTAGTTTGATTGTCCTATTCCCTTGATGGGATATTGATAATCATCTCCAAGAGTTACTTTTTGAGAAAACTACTTTTCTGAAATACAAGAGAGAGTATTTTTCTTACCCGTCATATGCTTTGATATACCGCTATCAATGAGGCATGTGTCCTCTCCAGGTGATACAGATCCTGAGAGAGCTAAGATCAAGACATGGTCCTTAATCATCTTCATAGGTGGTTCTTCATCTTCGGCAATGTGAGGATGTTTCCTTTTGTGCTTCCTCTTGTACTCTTCTCTTCTAACTGGACAATTATTTGCCTTGTGTCCCATATTATCACAATGATAGCATTGTATAGATGAGAGATCTCGTCCCTTGCGTTGTCCGCTCTTCTGAAAATTTCTTGAATGAGATTCTTTGTTTTTGAACTTGTTTTATGGTTGCGGTTCTATATGAGATTCCCTTTTGAAATAGGGTTTCTTCCTTCCTCCTTTTGTATGAGTAGGTAGGGCTTGATCATCGTCCCTTGTTAGTAGTGCTTCACGGTTGGCTACTCTTGTCTCTACTTGGGTGCATTCTTCCCATAGGCTTTCAAACTGTAGTTTTTCCTTTCTGTCGCATACTGACTGGATGAAGGCATCCCAAGGTCTTGGGAGACCATTTAGGGCAGTTATTACAAATTCCTCTTCATCAATGGTGTCTCCAATCGCTTTCAACTGTTCTTTTATTTCAGATATTCGGGAGAAATATTCTTGAATCATTTCTCCTTTCTGCATCTTGGTATTCTTCAACTGAGTTCTGAGATTCATCTTTTGGTTGATGTTCTTTCCTTCATATATTTTTCTTAGAGCATCAAACATCTCCTTCGGGATTTTCTTTGACGATACATATGGGATCAGGTGGTCTTTGATTGAATCTGCAATGATTCTCTGAGCCCTGATTGTGTCCTTCAGATGCTTCGCTTTCTCTACGACATCTTCAGGTTCCTCCACTTCTTCTTTGATAAATCTTGATAGGTCATT
Organism: Picea engelmannii; assembly: GCA_009831015.1. Taxonomy (NCBI): domain Eukaryota; kingdom Viridiplantae; phylum Streptophyta; class Pinopsida; order Pinales; family Pinaceae; genus Picea; species Picea engelmannii. The sequence continues at coordinate 34,923 of ML779539.1, forward strand.
CTTTGGAAGGATCAGACCAATCCTATACTTCCAGGCACGAAAGTTGTCTATGCCTCCTAATTTATCAACAAGATTTGTGCTTGCAGACATCTTGTACTTTTGGCAACAAAAATAACCAAAAATTGAAAGTGCTCGAAATCAAATTTTGACCTTACCAGGAGGTGCGCTTGGCTGAGGTGAGTAGCCTGGTGTCCTCAGATCTGAAAAAATCCAAATTTTACCCTGTCAAATCTGACCTGCGGATTTTTGGACTGGTCCTTCCGGTAGTTCTGGTACTTTGGTACTTCTAGTACTCGTTTTATGGTACTTCTAGTACTTTGGTGAAACTAGGGTTTCACTTTTCGGGAGATCCAACCACTAAAAAGGTGCACTCTAGGTGCCAAATTGATCCTAGGGGGAGGGTGCAACTTTCTATGCAGTTAGGTGGATCAAAAGAGATACTTTTTCAAAACCCTAATTTCCAGGTGCTGCAACAATGACGTTTTTCCTCTTGCAAATAATGCTTTCTTCAGGTTGTCTCTGATACCATGTTAACATTTATGCAATTATTATAGTTCTTTGAATTTCAATAGATAAGAGCATAATAAGAACAAGATCATTGAGAAATACACATTCACAAGAGACACAATATTTATCCTCGGAAACTCTCTCGGGGAAGAAAACCCAGCAAAACTTCCTTATCATAAATAGCTTATACAATGTTCAAGAGATAACTCAAACCAATATAGAAATTCCTCCCCAAGAGATGTGCCACTCTTCTCCTTCTCTCTCTGGTAATTGCAACTTGCCTCATAAGAGAAATGAGCAAGTGAGTTGTGTGTTAGAAGTGAGGCACTAGCTTCTTATTTATACAAGATAGGAACGTGTGAGAGGGTTTCACTTGCAGGGCCGACCTCTCACTCTGGGTGGGTAAACCCACCTTTATTTAATTCTGGGTCTTCAATAATAACTGTTGGGGCCGATTTCTTATTCTGCCCTTTATAATTGTCCAATGACCAATCTACAAAAGGGGATTTGGTCCTTATACAATTAGCAACATGATTAATCCACAATGGGGATTAATCTTAATAATAAAATAAGAATAATAATAAGAATTCTCTTCACAGTTACATTATTTCAACAAGATGAGGGATTTTTCTTGGTATATAAAAGAAGAGTTGTAGATGTGGGTATCTTTGACATCTGTTGTTGGAGGTTCTGCAGACTACTCCACAATGAAGGTGGAGCCAAAAATATCTTTTGCTCCAGAATTTTCGGCCTTGGACCCCGAAGGATCAGAAATCCCTACTTGGAAGAGCTTGGATGAGTGGAGGATGGAGCACCTCCATGTAGTTGAGAAGTGAGAGAAATGGTTGTGATCTTTAGATTCCCATAACCCTGTAGCAGAGAGCCAGCCACTGGTTGTTGTCCTTCATATATTAGTAGTTGAAAGAAAGGAAGAATACCTGTAGCCTGGTGGATTTGGGTTTAGAGCTAAAAAACAGAGCCTGAATCCTTAGCATGTAAGAAGAGAGAACATCTGACTATGGTCTTTATAGAAAGGGGGAAGCCTATCGCACTCTCAGAGCTAGCCTCGGTGCGATATTCAGAAGAAAGCCTAAATATTGCATCACTCTTAACTTGATTCACATAAAAGAGTGAGGGCTGAAGATCCCTTGAGGGTTGAATATCCCTAAGGTCTGTGATAGCTGAAAGGAGCCCATACTCCAGATCTAGGCGATAGCTAGGGTTCATATCTTGTTGCTCCCGTAGTCTCTCCTCGGCCATGATCCAACCCCGAATGGTTGGTTCTCTCTCTCCAGATAGCATGTTGAAGCCTCCCTCATTCTTTCCGCAATAAACAAACTAGCCCGAGTACAAACCCTTGGTCGCTACAAAGTGCTCCTTCTGATACCTGTGACAGAATGTGAGCCCAAAGGTCACCTTGCAGAGGGGAGCGCCGCGACCGTGGTCATGCAAGACATTCGTCATGATTTCCTTGATGTATCGATTGCACTTGTCGTAATTGAGGCTTTTGAGCCATGTCAGTCCCTTCCTCTCATGGGTCAAGGATGTGAACATTGAACCTTCTCCTCTTCTCTGTGTGGTCTTGTCGCTGGCGGTCTCTGTAGAGACCTTACTTAATTAAATCCAAAATTTCATACATCTAAACATATAATTCATTTCTCATACATAAATAATTCATTCACCATCATATAAGGATAAAGATTCAAAAGAAAATAAAATTTATCCACAGCATGAAAATAACTCAGCAAATTCATAATTAAAATACCTCCTTCTGATGCTAATTCCCACTGCTATGGTCGTCCTTTCCCTGCTTCCTTGCCCAGCCTGATGCACTGACCCAACTCTGCCCAAATCGACTAACCTCCCAGCTAGCTAGGAGCAACCTGTCCGGCTCCCTAGCTCCAGGAAACCGAAATGAATCCTTGCCCTTGTGCCCAAAACCCCCAACAACCTGGTGCCCCCTGCGATGGTTCACCAAAATTGCAGAACCCAACAACAGAACCAGAAAATCCAAACCAGAACTACAGTCTCTCCACTCCCATAATTCTTCCTTCCCCCTATTCTCATCATGCGCTCCCGTGGGACTCTTCCCCCGTCATATCTTCCCCTTCACCGACTCTCCTCCCCCTCATTAATTTCCTTATCTCCTCCTTTATTACCTTATCCCCCTTATTTAATTTCCTTATCTCCTTCTTTATTACCTTATCCCCCTTCTTTAATTTCCTTATCTCCTTTTTTATTACCTTATCCTTAATTTAATGCTTCATTCCCCCCTTTCATACGTAAAGTATTTAATAAAAAAAATTAAAATTATTAACCCCTTTAATTCATTACTCAAATAATTAATGAGTCAATTAATTAATTAATTAATCATTGACAGATACGAAGAAGTAATTAATAAATAAATAATTGATTAATATTATTAAGAAATAATTATTGTTTAACTAAACATATTAGGACAGTCAGATTATATGGTGGAAGACGCTCCTGCTTCAATTGAACATGGTCGTCGAAGATGTGTCATGGTAACTACTCGAGGAATGGTTCTAAGAGAGGTATCTATCAGAGGAATTCATTGAAATTCACCTCAACGAGTTCAACACCTTGCGATAGGGTAGCCGTACAGTGCATGAGCACGAGGCCCATTTTATGGAGCTGCTTCGGTATGCTCCTCACCTCAATACCTAGAAACTTAAGGTCAACAGGTTCTTGTTTGGCATTAATGTCAGCATTCGTGCAAAGGTTAGGATTTTGATGCCTCAAACCTTACATGATGTTTTCCAGAAGGCCCTCATAGTAGAGGAGGAGCTTATCATCGGGGTTTAGAGTAGGACTCCAGCGAGACCAGCAGGGCAAGCGTCATTTGGTGCGCAACAACATCAAACACCAACTAGACATCCACCAAGATATCGTGGCTTCCAGCAAGGATCCACTTTCACTAAACCTTGGTGACCAATGCCTCAGCAGCGGACTCCTTACCGAGGACCAGAACACCAGCAACAACATCGACCATGGTAGCAGCAGTTTAGGCCTATTCAGCAGAACAAACCAGGGTTCTAGGCTAGTGGGCCATCATCTTCTACTTCGGGTACCAGGAGTATTGGACTGAAGAAAGGGTTTTGGAAAAGTGGGGAGCCACATTACCAGTGTGACTGCCTAATGGATAGGACCATAGCATCTGGATCAACCGTACCCACTACCGTGGGAGATTTGGACAAGGCCCATTGGATTCATGTAGCGGTGAATAACCACCAGGCAGAGCACCAGTTGACTGTGATCAAGATGTTGGGTACCGTCACTAACCAGACCCTTAGTATTTTGATAGATCTAGGTTCTACAGAGAGTTTCAATTCTACTGTAGCTCTAATAAGAAACAAGGTAAAGGCAGTCGAGCAGGACGAGTTTAGCTTTGTAGAAATGGATTCGAGAGCCAAGCAGAAATCTGTTGGGAAGGTTACGGGTTATAGAATTAACCTAGGGGAGTTTGTTTCCAGGACCAGCCTGTAAGTCACGATCTTCATATCTTATGATGTCATGATCGATATGGACTAGTTGGAATCGCATGAGGCGATACTCAACTGTAAGGTGAAACAATTGAGCTTGGTCGATGATGAGGGATAGAGACACTTGATTATAGGTCGGAACCAAGGATTTTCCTTGAGGTTCATCTCTTCCTTGTAGCTACAGAAGAGCATGCGCAAGGGATGTAAGCTTTATGCAATCCTTTCATTGAACGAGAAGGGAGTAGTGAAATGTCTAGAACACCTTTTGGTGGTGAGAGAGTTTGCAGATGTCTTCCCAGAGGAGTTACCTAGGATTTCATTGGAGATGGAATTGGATTTTACCATAGACCTAAAATAGGGGAATGAACCGATAGCAAGAACGCCTTATCGGATGTCGACCTCGAAGTTATAGGAGTTGAAAATGCAACTGAAGGAGTGTTTGACCTAAGACTTGTACGTCCAAGCGTGTCACCATGGGGTGCGCCTGTTATCTTCATATGGAAGAAGAATGGGTCATGGAGACTCTGCATTGACTATCGTCAATTGAACAAGGAAGCGATCAAGAATCAATATCTGTTGCCAAGGATTGATGATATGTTTGATCATATGAAKGGTGCGATGGTGTTTTCAAATATCGACTTGATATCAGGGTATCACCAGTTACAGATCAAGGAGGATGACATCCCAAAGACCACCTTTAAGACTAGTTTTGGACATTACGAGTTTATTGTTTTACCTTTTTCAGAAATCCAATGCTAAGTACAAGAAACACCATCATCAACACCGGGTGCTACACAAGTTTCAGGTGGGAGACAAGGTTTGGTTACATTTGCAGAAGGCGCACATTATAGGACCCAATAAAAATATTCATCCAATTTTCTATGGTCTTTACATCATCACCAAGGATGTGGGTGACAACGCTTTTGAGATAAATACTCCCCCCTTCCTTTGTTGGCACCCACTGTTCAATGTGGACCTCCTTCGACCATACTTTCTACCATTATTGGACACATCAGATATCGCATAGCAGTTGACATCGAAGTAGGTCAGTCCTGATGGTATGGAACATGAAACCATTGACCATATGATGGACACACAAGTTAAGTTAACTCACCAATAGAGGATCCAACTTTATCAGGTTTTCAAAGCAAGGAAACTCCTACACCAAGGCAAGTGGCTCACCTGGGGTCAAGTTCAATAGAAGTTTCCCCATATGACGTGAGCACTCAATGAAATGGAAACCATTTCTTCCTAAAGGGTAGCATTTTTCCCAATGGATATCAGTGGCCAACCACCTATTCCACTCGCTCAAAGAACAATTTTTCTTTTTGGCAGTTTTTCTACACTTTTTTGGGTCTTGAACGTTCGGGACCATTTTGAATCCCTAAACAATGTTTTCTGGGAATGGTAGTTCCCAAATAATATTTATAGGTCTGGTTCGGCTGGAATGTGTACTTCTCGGCTAGATATTTCCAACACGCTATCAACCGTTCCAAACATAGATCGTATGAAAAAGTTATGACCCTTGGAGGTTGGCATACCAACTAATTCCATCGGGGCCCACAAGCCTTTTGGTGTTTCATCTCCTAGGGTTAGGTTTTTGGATGTTTAGGGTTTCCTCATTTCTTCTTTATGATAAAAATTCATTTCGACATCATTGTAATGCACTTTAGTGAATTTATGTAGCTCTCACATCTCTTCTCAGAGATATAGTACCATTAATTTTATTAATAGAATTCAAGTTTCACTGTATCTATGTTTTTTTGTTATAACTCTATATTTTATTTTGTTCCATTTATAAATCTGGATCGCTTGTTGTGGCACCGAGCTCTTTGATGTTTCATTACTATTGTTTGGTGCAAGGTAGCCTGGCGTAGTTTGTCCAATTCATTGATTTGGAGGAGTCTCTTCTTTTGAGCTTCAAATAAGTCCATTCCAAATTGTAAAACTATTATAAGTATCTATATCTTTGATTCAATTGACAATAATACTCGATTTCCATGCACCAATTCACATAGAGTACAACCAATAGTAGTCCTCCATGGATTCTGGTAGGCCCGTAGAGATCCAAGGAGTTTGTCAACCGATTCCTTGAGGTGTAGTATGAAATTATTGGTGAGGATGACCTCAATAAATTTGTTTTCCCCTTCTTCATGAATAAATCCAACTACTTCTTGCTTTGTTATGACCGTGAGTGCCTTGGCTTCCATCCTCTTTGGTACATAATATGTGCATACCAGGATGTAGGAGTTATGGTAGGAAGGAGGATTGATTGGTCCCACAAAATCTAGGGCCCATTTATCAAAGGTTTCTAATACCAGTAGTGGATGCAATGACCTGTCGTCTAATTGCAGTGGTCCTCCACTACATTATGATGTAATCCTTGTAAAATTTGTGTAAAAATTAAGGTGACCGAATGAGAACATCGTAATACTCGTTGGAAAAGACATCCCCAATCATTATTACATCAGGAAAAACAACCATGACAGCTTGTTGGATGACAATTTCCCTTGATAGGCAATTAACAGATTGAATTCAAACAAATAAAGGGAAATGGTTCAAGTTCGAATCCAAGGATGGAAGCAGAGAGAAGGATCAAACACATCTCTTAGTAAAAACCTCATATGCGTACTGGTGCTATTTGTGATTGAATTTTTTAAGGTGTCTTGATAGCGGTATTTATACATAATTATAAAAGCCCATTAATTGATATTCTCTGATCGTCGCCTCGATTGAGTGGGGTGTCAACCATGGTCGATTATGTTCTTGTTCTTGTTATAATGCATGGCGTTTACATTATTAGAAGACATGGCCTTCTCCCATGATGAAAATTTCCAGCTAACAACCACACATGTTCTTCAATTCTCCAGTGCATATGATTGATTATGCATCCAATGCCTTGCTTAACTCTCATTTAGGTCAAATGATTATGGTGTCACATAGTACATTATTTCCATTATTCATAATGGGTGCTATTTTCATATATAGGGGTCATCCCAATGATTATTGGGAGATTTTTTAAATGGATCAAGATACTCTTTATTTCTGCGTTTTAACTTGTCTTTTTTAGTTTTCAGTTCGAGGTCATGAACCTCTTCTAGTAAAGTGTGGCATTTCTGGGGGTTGGCTATAATGCTCAGGAGTGCTTGAAAATGAGAATCTAGTTTATATGCCCAACATATGTACCAATGAACCAATGAACCCCTATGCAAGACAACCAATGAACCCCTTCTATTTCCCCTTTACCATGCTCATCTTACACTTTACATCTCTCTTGATGGGATTTTTGGGACCTATTTCCTTCCATGGGTTTTGTTGCATGTGATAGGTGTAGGTAATGGTTGTACCGTATCTAGACTTGGTAAATTGTATTGAATATTGAGCTATTCTAAATTTTGATGAGGATTCTTAGTGTGATCTAACCTAATGACCCTTGTATATGACATGGCATGTTTATTATAATGTTTTGGAAGAATGTTCCCTAGATGTATGATGATATGAGCCCACATAGATGATGATATACCATGATGGAGAGGACCTTCTTACCATGATGATGATGAATACACTCTCCTTCCATGATTCTAGAGGACATTTTCCTGTTTTGATGATGATTTGAACCATTATTGAGGACGTTGGGCTTTCTTGGTGACCTTGCGCCCCTTCGAGAGGGCATGACACCCCCATGATGGCATTGTACCTTCTTGATGGACGTAGAGCCTCTTCTTGATGATGATAGAACACCCGTTTGGAGGGGTCATGACACCTTCTCCCTTGAGGATGCCATGCCCTAGCTTGATGGTGTTGCACTTATGATCGAACATTTCACTTGATCATGACGTACGACTACTTTGTATCCGACCTAGCATGATGAGGAGACACTTAGCACCTTTGATGATGAGATTTGGCTTTTGGACGATCAGACATGACCTTTGATGAGATGTTGCACCCTTTCATGGAGAGACATGACATATAAAGTATTATATGACACATTGGAGGATGAAATCATGTTTATTTCACTAACTCGGTCACATGTGTGAATCTTGGAGGAAATTTATGATAGAAGTCTAGCATTTATTACATGTTTTGCTCATTGATAAGGCATCTTTTTGGGGTTCTTCCTTGGCCTATCCACCTTGTATCATGGATTTATTGCATTTTAGGGATTTTAATTCATTTTACACTTTTGTAGAGGATAGTTCTTGGTTTCCTCCTATTTATAAAGGGACCTCATTTGGATCATTACACATTGTGGAGACTTCTATCTCTTTTCTCTTATTCGCTTGGTAGCTGAGTTTGGTGAGCACACTCCATACAATTCAAGAGTAGCCAAAGTATCATATACAAAATGACTTCACCTTGGATTAGAGGAGAATACTACATTAACATTGCTACTCCAAATCACACTGATTTCATATAATTAATTTCACAATGATTTGGAAATAAAGTCAAAGATGAATGCTATCACATTTTGCAAACTCAATAATTTTACCAATACATTCATAATGTTGTGGTTATTGATTCATGAAACCAATAATACTTTTTATAAAAAAATCACATTGATATACTCATATATGTAAATCCAATGATTTGACATTCAAACCAACACAATTACTTACTTCGCATCACTTCCAAAACATATCTATCCCCCCCCAAAAAAGCATATACACAATAATTATAATCACAATGTTCAACCATCATTTCACAACAAAAAACATATACACAATAATTATAATCATAATCTTCAAACATCATTTCAAAAAAACATAAAAATTATTACTTAGTTAGTTATATTAAAAAATAAATACAATCACTTAGCATGATGTAAATACAAACTATCACCTTTCAAAACTTTAAGGGTATTCCATCAACATTATTTAAATTACATTTTAATACATTACATATTCCACTTCCAATAACAAATTATATGTTAATATATTGCACTATTAAAAAACAATTATTAATAATTGTTTTATTTACTACGAATGAAGTATCCAATCTAAAAGTAAAAAATTATAAACCCAAGAGTATTGATAGTTAGGAAATAAACTCATAATAACCTTTATTTTTTTCATTACATACTTTTTTTTTAAATAAGTAAAAAACTATAAACCCAAGAGTATTGATTTTTAGGAAATAAACTCATAATAATCTTTATTTTTTCATTACATACTTTTTAAAAATAAGTATTTATAATATTTATTCACTTTTTTCATATTACATTTACATTCTTTTTTAAATAACTAAGATTAGAATCTTTTTATTCAATCTAGGAAAATTACAAAGTGATACATTGATTTGTTGATTGTGAAATACTCCTAGAAAGAGATCATGGGAGCACTACAGACTAGTCTATGCTAAAAGAGAGTCACAAGGAATGTGTGGGCATAGCACGATAAAACATAGAAGATAAGGAGAAACGGACAGATCATTATGTTGGCTAGAGAGAATCATTTCTTCTTTTTTTCTTATGCACATCAATCCACCCAGAGGAACTGATAGGTTCAACAACCATCAACACCAAATCCAGGCAGTTTGAGGAAATGCCAGAATCTTGATTTATTGAAGCTAAGGGTCCTTCTTTCTCATTGTCTAAATTATCTGATTCATCAGGATGTTTCTAAGTCCAAGAGAGTGGGGTTGTGGCCACGATTATGTCATTCGATTCATCCTTTTCGAGGGGGGGGTTGAAAAGGATGAGCTGCGGGAATAGGAGTCAAGATTTCTGAAGCTTCAGGATTTTGTGTTGAAGCCAAAGGCTGGTGTTTTGGATCTGCAGTTGGTTTCTGTGCATTTTTTGTAGACTTCACTGGTGTTGTAGAGGTCAGAGGAGTTCAGGTGTATTTGTGATGATGCATGTTATCAGATGAAGAGTTTGAGTGACTTTTGTGATTTTTAGGGTCTTTCCATCCCTGATCCCTTTTCCGCGCTACAAGGAATGAGGCTAGGATTGGGGATAAAGAACAAGTTTCATGGAGGTGCCTTTTTTGCTGACAGGAGAGACACCTGAAGGAAGTGTTCTCATAATCGACCATCTGCGTGTAAGGATCATTCTCATCCTAGTCTATAAGTATCTTATCTCTAAGCCCTTGACTCAATTTGATTTCAATGCATATGCGATTGAAAGTGAAAAATCCTTTCGTTATTTGCTCTGTGTCAATCTTGATGAACTTACCCAACACATTGCCCAAGGTAAGTAAAAATGCTAGAGTATAAAAATGCAGAGGTAGATTGGGGAGTCTTACCCAAACCAGTGTAGTCATGGAAGTCATAGTCAGTGAGTTGAATTCAAGGAACCATCTTTACATGAAAAGACCAGATCTACCCCAAAACCAAGGACCTTTCTCTAAAATGCATTGGCAGTCTGCTTCTATGGAAGAGTTGAAAATGAAGAACCCTTTGGAGAAAAAGAACAACTCATGACCTGATGACCAAGTCTTGTTTACCCATTCTCTTAGCACAGAGGCTGAGGACCATAGTCCATTGAAGTGATAAATGTGTTAATTTTTATGTCATTATTATAGTTCTTTGCATTTGAATAGATAAGAACATAACAAGAACAAGATCACTGAGAAATACACATTCACAAGAGACACAACATTTATCCTAGGAAACCCTCTAGGGGAAGAAAACCCAGGAAAACTTCCTTATCATAAATAGCTTATACAATGTTCAAGAGATAACTCAAACCAATACAAAAATTCCTCCCCAAGAGCTGCACCACTCTTCTCCTCCTCTCTCTGGTGATTGCAGCTTGCCTCATAAGAGAAATGAGCAAGTGAGTTGTGTGTTAGAAGTGAGGTGCTAGCCTCTTATTTATACAAGATTGACACGTGTGAGAGGGTTTCACTGGCAGGGCCGACCTCTCACTCTGGGTGGGTAAACCCACCTTTATTTAATTTTGGGTCTTCAATAATAACTGTTGGGGCCGACTTCTTATTTTTCCCTTTATAATTGTCCAATGACCAATCCGCAAAAGGGTATTTGGTCCTTATACATTTACAGACATGATTAATCCACAATGGTGATTAATATTAATAATAAAATAACAATAATAATAAGAATGCTCTTCGCAGTTACATTATTTCAACACTCCCCCTGAACAAGAAGGGCATTCTTCATCAGCATCAGGCGAGAGAGGTCTGCATCATCAGTGGCATCTGGAGTACAGTATCGTCAATATCATCTTGAAACATTGGCTAGCATATTTACGAGTCATCATAAGTTTTCTTCATCGACAGCATCATCATTCTCGAAAGAATACTATCATCATCTGCATCAAATATGTATCAATAAAAATGATACCTCATCACAACAATAGGCTGGCACATCACAATACTACACTGGCTCAATGTCACAGCAGTTAAGCTGGTAGCTCAATGTCAGTCACATCTTGCTTTACGTCTAACAACTAGGTCAGAAGCAAGGAACATCATCATCTCGCTTTACGTCTAACAACTAGGTCAGAAGGGAGGAATCACAACGTCATGCTTTATGTCTAACAACTAGGTCAGAGGAATGAGTCATATTGATTTACATCTAACAATGAGGTCAGAAGCAAGGAACACATCATCATCTCGCTTTACGTCTAACAACAAGGTCAGAAGCGAGGAATCATCTTTCTTTACGTCTAACAACTAGGTCAGAGGCAAGGAATTAGCAACGTCATGCTTTACATCTAACAACGAGGTCAGAAGCATGACTCATCTTGGTTTACGTCTAACAGCAAGGTCAGAAGCAAGGATCACATGGCGTCATGCTTTACGTCTAACAACAAGGTCAGAAGCATGACTTATCTTGCTTTACGTCTAACAAATAGGTTAGAACCAAGTATCACACGACATCATGCTTTACGTCTAACAGTGAGGTCAGAAGCATGACTCATCTTTCTTTATGTCTAACAACGAGGTCAGAAGCAAGGATCACACGACATCATGCTTTACGTCTAACATCGAGGTCAGAAGCATGACTCATCTTGCTTTATGTCTAACAACGAGGTTAGAAGCAAGGAATATATATACTCCCCCTTTCAGGGAGGGTCGTTTCGAACTATACCAAGCTTATCTCGAAAGTGTTCAAACTTTACACGAGATAGAGGCTTAGTCAACACGTCAACAACCTATTCATCCGTGCTAATTTATTGAAGCTTCAAGGCTCCTCTCTGTACCATGTCGTGGATGAAATGATAGCGGATCTCTATGTTCTTTGACCTATCATGGAACACAGGATTCTCTGTCATTTTAATGCAGCTTTGATTGTCACATAGAATCGCGGTTTCTCTCATCATCAAATCAAATAGGCTTGTCAGCAACTTTCGAAGCCATATAGATTCGCAGCTAGTAGAACATGCGGCAATGTACTCTGCTTCCCTTGTGCTGAGAGAAATACTGGATTGCTTCCTACTCTGCCATGAGATCATAGATGACCCCAAACTGAAACAACATCTGGAAGTGCTTTTTCTGTCTGCAATGCTTCCTGCCCAATCTGCATCAGTATATCCACTCAATGTGAAGTGATGATCTCCATCATAGCTGAGAACATAATCCATTGTACCTTTAAGGTACCTCATCACATGTTTTGCAGCCACTAGGTGAACACGTCTGGGCTCTACCAGAAACTGACTCAAGGTGTTCCCTGAAAAACAGATGTATGGTCTAGTGTTCGTCAGGTACATCAGTGATCCAATAATTTGTCTATACAATGTGGCATCTATCAACTCTGACGAAGTATCGACCAACAACTTAAGCTTCGCTTCCATGGGGTATTCATGGACTTGCATTCTAGCATGTCGAATCTCTTTAATATTTTGACAGTGTAATTCCCTTGGTTAAGGAAGATTCTTTCTGGACTCTGCCATACCTCAAGACCTAAGAAGTAATGCATTAGGCCAAGGTCTTTCATTTCAAATTTTGCGGCAAGTCTCTGTTTACATTTAGTGATGATATTTTCTTCTCCAGTTAAGAATAAGTCATCCACATACAATAGTAATATTACTGGTTCATTATCCATAATCTTGAAGTAGAGATTTGAGTCTGATTTACTCTTGGTAAAGCCTAAGCTTGTCAAGAAACTGTCTATACGGCCATACCAAGCTCTGGACGCTTGCTTCAATCCGTATAAGGCTTTATTCAATCGAAAGACATGAGACTTCCTGTGTTCAACCTCAAATCCTTGGGGTTTCTCTATATTCACTTCCTCTTCGATAACACCATTCAGGAAAGTTGTCTTCATGTCCATCTAGTGCAGCTTCCACTTCATCTTGGCAGCAAGAGCTATAATGGTTATGATCGAAGTGTATCTGGCCACAGGAGTGAATGTCTCTTCATAGTCGATACCTTCCTTCTGGGAAAATCCACGAGCGACGAATCTTGCTTTATATTTCTCAATAATTCCATCAACAACATGTTTTATTTTGAAGAGTCATTTTGATGATACCACATCGTTACTTTTTTGTCTGGGAACTATTTCCCATACATCATTCTTTATTATCGATTGATATTCCTCTGTCATGGCATTTTCCCATTCCTTCTTCTGGATGGTCTCTTCAAAACAAGTGGGTTCTTCATCAAGTAGATTGCACATCAAAGCCGTGTAACTAGAGAATGGCTTTGGTCTCTTCACCTGTCTCGTGGTTCCTTCTCGAACACCATACTTCTCTCCGTCTTGAATAAGCTGTCTTGACCAAGCATGATTTATTTTATGGGAGAAGGCCATTTGAGGAGGTTCTTGAACTTCTGTTACATCATAATCTTGAGGAGTCTCCTCATGAAGGGAAGCTATGACTTCCCTTACAGGTTCTGCAGCTCTGGAAACTTCTCTCACGGACTCTTTTGTACTGGGATTTACAGGTTCCTCTTCATATACCTCTTCAAGCTGGAATCTTCTCGATTTCTTAAGTGCAGCTTCTTCATCAAAGTTCATGTCTCTGCTGATCTCAATATGGAGGTGATCGGGTATGTAGATTCTGAAGACTTTGGATACCTCATAGTATCCCACAAATATTCCCTTCTTTTCGGAGGGTTCCAACTTATTTCTTTCTCTTTTGGTATATGGATAAACACTGGACAACCAAATATTTTGAGATGGCTTACCTCTGGCTTCTTTCTGGTGAACATTTCTTCTCGGGTCTTGAACCTAAGTGCACTATGGGATAGTCTGTTTTGTACATAAAAAACTGCCATAGTTGCTTCTGCCCATAAGCACATAGGAAGATCTTGATCGTGAATCATGGTCTTCATAGCTTCCATAATTGTTCTGTTCTTCCTTTTAGCTACACCATTTTGTTGGGGATTATAGGGAGTTTTTAGTTCCCTCTTGATCCCAACATATCTGCAGAAGCTTATGAACTCCTTTGAGGTATATTCTCCTCCATTATCTACCTGAGTTAGGTGCGCTTGGCTGAGGCGAGTAGCCTGGTGTCCTCAGATCTGAGAAAATCCAAATTTTACCCCATCAAATCTGATCTACGTATTTTTGGACTGGTGCTTTCGGTACTTCTAGTACTCTGGTACTTCTAGTACTGGTTTTCTGGTAATTCTGGTACTTTGGTGAAACTAGGGTTTCACATTTTGGGAGATCCAGCCACTGAAAAGGTGCACTGTAAGTGCCAAATTGATCCTGGGGGGAGGGCGCAACTTTCTATGTAGTTAGGGGGATGAAAAGAGATACTTTTTCAAAACCCTAATTTGCAGGTGCTACAATAGTGACATTTTTCCTCTTGCAAATAATGCTTTCTTCAGGTTGGCTCTGATACCATGTTAATATTTATGCCATTATTATAGTGCTTTGCATTTCAATAGATAAGAGCATAATAAGAACAAGATCATTGATACTCGATTTCCATGCACCAATTCGCATAGGGTGCAACCAATAGTAGTCCTCCATGTTTTCTGGTAGTCCCATAGAGATCCAAGGAGTTTGTCAATCGAGTCCTTGAGGTGTAGTCTAAAATTATTGGTGAGGATGACCTCAATAACTTTTTTTTCCCCTTCTACTTTCTCATTTTTCTATGGGAGATATTGTATACTAAACCTATGCTTGATATTGCATCTATCAATCAAGTATTTAATGAGCCTTCAAGTGAATTGAGTGCCTTCGTAAATAATGATTTCCGAAGGTATCTCGAACCTGGTGAAGATTTCTTCATGAATAAATCCAACTACTACTTGATTTGTCATGACCGCGAGTGCCTTGGCTTCCATCCTCTTTGGTACATAATATGTGCATACCAGGATGTAGAAGTTATGGTAGGAAGGAGGATTGATTGGTCCCACAAAATCTAGGGCCCATTTATCAATGTTTTCTAATGCCAATTGTGGATGCAATGACCTGTCGTCTAATTGCACTGGTCCTCCACTACATTATGATGTAATCCTTGTAAAATTTGTGTAAAAATTAAGGTGACCGAATGAGAACATCGCAATACTCGTTGGCAAAGACATCCCCAATCATTCTTACATCGGGAACAACAACCATGCGAGCTTGTTGGATGACAATTTCCCTTGATAGGCAATTAATAGATTGAATTCGAACAAAGAAAGGGAAATGGTTCAAGTTCGAATCCAAGGATGGAAGCAGAGAGAAGGATCAAACACATCTCTTAGTAAAAACCTCATATGCGTACTGGTGCTATTTGTGATTGAATTTTTTTAAGGTGTCTTGATAGAAGTATTTATACATAATTATAAAAKCCCATTAATTCATTTTCTCTGATCGTCGCCTGGATTGAGTGGGGTGTCAACCATGGTCGATTATGTTCTTGTTCTTGTTAGAGTGCATGGTGTTTACATTATTAGAAGACATGGCGTTCTCCCATGATGAAAATTTCCAATTAACAACCACACATGTTCTTCAATTCTCCAGTGCATATGATTGATTATGCATCCAATGCCTTGCTTAACTCTCATTCAGGTCTAATGATTATGGTGTCACATAGGACATTATTTCCATTATTCATAATGGGTGCTATTTTCATATATAGGGGTCATCCCAATGATTATTGGGAGATTTTTTAAATGGATCAAGATACTCTTTATTTGTGCTTTTTAACTTGTTTTTTTTAGTTTTCAGTTCAAGGTGATGAACCTCTTCTAGTAAAGTGTGGCATTTTTGGGGGTTGGCTATAATAGTCAAGATTTCTTGAAAATGAGAATCTAGTTTATATGCCCAACATATGTAACATTTTCCATCTTTCCCTCATACTCTCTTTCATGGTTGAATTGTACATGTTCTCATTCAAAGTCCACCTTTTAGTAGTCTGATGAGAAGAAGGGGCTATTAAGGTCAAGGTCGATGCTAATGAAAAGAAATTTAAGAGAAATTATGAAAATTCGAAATGCAGAACAATAATAAAAGGGATCACAATGCCACAAAAGTGAAGGAAAACTGAGCAATCCCCCCTCATATGAGGCCAATGCCTCTGGTCTTATGTCCCATGCAATAAAATACATATGAATAGTGGACCTAATAAATCATACTATAAGTATGTATCTATATACAAGAATTATGTAATGAAAAGCAAGATGCCCCAACAAAATATTGAGGAAGGGAGAATAAAGTTAAAAGGAAAAGTAAAGGGGTGGAAAGACACAATGTCGAGGAAAGGGTAACTCAAAGCATTAAGGAAATCCTCCACAAAGGTTGCCATGGGATGAATATTCATTGACCTTACTTGACTGTGCAAGACAACCAATGAACCCCTTTTATTTCCCCTTTACCATGCTCATCTTACACTTTACATCTCCCTTGATGGGATTTTTGGGACCTATTTCCTTCCATGGGTTTTGTTGCATGTGGTAGGTGTAGGTGATGGTTGTACCGTATCTAGACTTGGTAAATTGTATTGAATATTAAGTTATTGTGAATTTTGATGAGGATTCTTAGTGTGATCTAACCTAATGACCCTTGTATATGACATGACATGTTTATTATAATGTTTTGGAAGCATGTGCCCTAGATGTATGATGATATGAGCCCACATAGATGATGATATACCATGATGGAGAGGAGCTTCTTACCATGATGATGATGACTACACTCTCCCTCCATGATTCTAGAGGACATTTTCCTGTTTTGATGATGATTTGAACCATTATTGAGGACGTTGGGCTTTCTTTGTGACCTTGTACCCCTTCGAGAGGGCATGACACCCCCATGATGGCATTGTACCTTCTTGATGGACATTGAGCCTCTTCTTGATGATGGTAGAACACCCATTTGGAGGGGTTATGACACCTTCTCCCTTGATGATGTCATACCCTAGCTTGAGGGTGTTGCACTTATGATGGAACATTTCACTTGATCATGATGTACGACTACTTTGTATCAAACCTAGCATGATGAGGAGACACTTAACACCTTTGATGATGAGATGTGGTTTTTGGACGATCAGACATGACATTTGATGAGATGTTGCACCCTTTCATGGAGAGACATGACATATAGAGCATTATACATCACTCTGGAGGATGAAATCATGCTTATTTCAGTCACTCAGCCACATGTGTGAATCTTGGAGGGAATTTATAATAGAATTCTAGCATTTATGACATCTTTTTCTCATTGATGAGGCATCTTTTCGGGGGTCTTCCTTGACCTATCCACCTTGTATCATGGATTTATTTCATTTTAGGTATTTTAATTCTATTTAGACTTGTGTAGAGGACAGTTCTTGGTTTCTTCCTATTTATAGAGGGACCTCATTTGGATCATTACACATTATGGATACTTCTATATCTTTTCTCTTGTGCGCTTGGTAGCTGAGTTTGGTGAGCACACTCCATACAATTCAAGAGTAACGAAAGTATGATATACAAAATTACTTCACCTTGGATTCAAGGAATATACTACATTAACATTGCTACTCCAAATCACACTGATTTCATATGACAAATTTCACATTGATATGAAAATGATGTCTTCTATCACATTTTGCAAACTCATAATAATTTTACAATACATTCATAATGTTGTGGTTGTTGATTCATGAGACCAATAATATTTTTTATGACAAATGACAATGATTTGATTCATATATATAACTCCAATGATTTGACATTTAAGCCAACACAATTACTTACATAACATCACTTCTAAAAGATAACTATCCCCAAAACATAAATATCCAAAAAAAAAAAAAAAACATATACACAATAATTATAATCACAATGTTCAACCATCACCAAAAACATATACACGCTAAATATAATCACAATCTTCAACAATCATTTCACTTGCAAGCTTAATCTAATGAAAAAGTCACAAAAAAAAGTCACAAAAAATTGCAGTTTGTACTGAAGCTGCTTCTTTAAAGACATCCCCAATAATTCGCGCATCAGGAACAACAGCCATGGCAATTAACAGATTGAATTCGCACGAAGAATAGGAAATGGTTCAAGTTCGAATCCAAGGACGGGAGCAAAGAGAACGATAGTCATATTTGCGATTGAATTTTGTAATATATGCGTAGTCAAAGAGAATATGCGGACTCGTGTTATTTGTGATTGAATTTTGTAAGGTGTATTGATAGTCCATATTTATACCTAATTATAAAAGCCCATTAATTCATTTGCTCTGATCATTGCATCAGTTGAGTGGGGTGTCAACCATGGTCGATTATGTTCTTGTTCTTGTTAGAAAACATGGTTGTATTTATACCTTTCTCTAACACGCATTGGTAGTCTGCTTCTATGGAAGAGTTGAAAATGAGGAACCCTTTGGAGAAAAAGAACAACTCATGACCTGATGACCAAGTCTTTTTTACCCATTCTCTTAGCGCAGAGGCTGAGGGCCATATTCCATTGAAGTGACAGATGTGTTAATGTTTATGTCATTATTATAGTTCTTTGCATTTCAATAGATAAGAGCATAATAAGAACAAGATCACTTAGAAATACACATTCACAACAGACACAACATTTATCTTAGGAAACCATCTAGGGGAAGAAAACCCAACAAAACTTCCTTATCATAAACAGCTTATACAATGTTCAAGAGATAACTCAAACCAATACAGAAAGTCCTCCCCAAGAGATGCGCCACTCTTCTCCTCCTCTTTCTAGTGATTGCAGCTTGCCTCATAAGAGAAATGAGAAAGTGAGTTGTGTGTTAGAAGTGAGGCGCTAGCCTCTTATTTATATAAGACAAGCATGTTTGAGATGGTTTCACTAGTAGGGCCGACCTCTCACTCTGCGTTGGTAAACCCACCTTTATTTAATTCTGGGTCTTCAATAATAATTGTTGGGGCCGACTTCTTATTTTTCCCTTTATAATTGTCCAATGACCAATCCGCAAAAGGGGATTTGGTCCTTATACAATTACTGACATGATTAATCCACAATGGGGATTAATCTTAATAATAAAATAACAATAATAATAAAAATGCTCTTCGCAGTTACATTATTTCAACACTCCCCCTTAACAAGAACGGTATTCTTCATCAGCATCAGGTGAGAGAGGTCTGCATCATCAGTGGCATCTAGAGGACGGTATCGTCAATATCATCTTGAAACATTGGCTAGCATATTTACGAGTCGTTTCAGGGAGGGTCCTTTCAGACTATACCAAGCTTATCTCGAAAGTGGTCAAACTTTACACAAGATAGAGGCTTAGTCAACACGTCAGCAACCTGTTCATCCGTGCTAATGTACTGGAGCTTCAAGGCTCCTCTCTGTACCATGTCGTTGATGAAATGACAATGGATCTCTATGTGCTTCGACCTGTCATGGAACACAGGATTCTCTGTCATTTTAATGCATCTTTGATTGTCACATAGAATTGCGGTTTCTCTCATCTCCAAATCAAATAGGCCTGTCAGCAACTTTCGAAGCCATATAGCTTCGCAGCTAGTAGAACATGCGGCAATATACTCTTCTTCTGTTGTGATGAAAGCAATACTAGATTGCCTCCTACTCTATCACGAGATCATAGCTGATCCCAAACTGAAACAACATCTGGAAGTGCTTTTTCTGTCTGCAACGCTTTCTGCCCAATCTGCATCAGTATATCCACTCAATGTGAAGTGATGATCTCCATCATAGTTGATACCATAATCCATTGTACCTTTAAGATACCTCATCACATGTTTTGCAGCCACTAGGTGAACACGTCTAGGCTCTACCAAAAACTGACTCAAGGTGTTCACTGAAAAACAGATGTATGGTCTGTTGTTCGTCAGGTACATCAATGATCCAATAATCTATCTGTACAGTGTGGCATCTATCAACTCTGAAGAAGTATCGACCAACAACTTAAGCTTCACTTCCATGGGAGTATTCATGGAATTGCATTCTAGCATGTCGAATCTCTTTAAGATTTCGACCGTGTAATCCCTTGGTGAAGGAAGATTCTTTCTGGACTCTGCCATACCTCAAGACCTAAGAAGTAATGCATTAGGCCAAGGTCTTTCATTTCAAATTCTGTGGCAAGTCTTTGTTTACATTCAGTGATGATATTTTCTTCTCTAGTTAAGAATAAGTCATCCACATACAATAGTAATATTACTGGTTCATTATCCATAATCTTGGAGTAGAGATTTGAGTCTAGTTTACTCTTAGTAAAGCCTAAGCTCGTCAAGAAACTGTCTATACGACCATACGAAGCTCTGGGAGCTTGCTTCAATCCGTATAAGGATTTCTTCAATTGGCAGACATGAGACTTCCTGTCTTCAACCTCAAATCCTTGGGGTTTCTCTATATACACTTCCTCTTTGACAACACCATTCAGGAAAGATGTCTTCATGTCCATCTAGTGCAGCTTCCATTTCATCTTGGCAGCAAGACCTATAATGGTTTTGATCGAACTGTATCTGGCCACAGGAGCGAATGTCTCTTCATAGTCAAGACCTTCCTTCTGGGAAAAGCCACGAGCGACAAATCTTTCTTTATATTTCTCAATACTTCCATCAGCAGCATGTTTTATTTTGAAGAGTCATTTTGATGATACCACATCCTTACTTTTTTTTCTGGGAACTATTTCCCATACATCATTCTTTATTATGGATTGATATTCCTCTGTCATGGCATTTGCCCATTCCTTCTTCTGGATGGCCTCTTCAAAACATGTGGGTTATTCATCAAGTAGATTGCACATCAAAGCCGTGTAACTGGAGAATGTCTTTGGTCTCTTCACCTTTCTTGTTGTTCCTTCTGGAACACCATACTTCTCTCCTTCTTAAATAAGCTCTCTTGCCCAAGCATTCTTTCTTTTATGGGAGAAGGTCATTTGAGGAGGTTCTTGAACTTTTGTTATATCATGATCTTTAGGAGTCTCCTCATCAAGGGAAGCTATGACTTCCCTTACAGGTTCTGCTGCTCTGGGAACTTCTCTCATGGACTCTGTCATCCTGGGATTTGCAGGTTCCTCTTCATATACCTCTTCAAGATGGCATCTTCTCGATTTCTTAAGTGCAGCTTCTTCATCAAAGGTCATGTCCCTATTGATCTCAATATGGCGATAACTAGGTATGTAGATTCTGAAGGCTTTGGATACCTCACAATATCCCACAAATATTCCCTTCTTTCTGGAGGGTTCCATCTTGTTTCTTTTCTCTTTCGGTATATAGATAAACACTGAACAACCAAATATTTTGAATGGCTTACCTCTGGCTTCTTTCCGGTGAACATTTCTTCTAGGGTCTTGAACCCAAGTGCACTATGGGATAGTATATTTTGCACATAAACAACTGCCATAGCTGCTTCTGCCCATAAGCACATAGGAAGATCTTGATCGTGAATCATGGTCTTCACAGCTTCCATAATCATTCTGTTCTTCCTTTGAGCTACACCGTTTTGTTGGGGATTATAGGGAGTAGTTAGTTCCCTCTTGATCCCAACATATTTGCAGAATCTTACCAACTCCTTTGAGGTATATTCTCCTCCATTATCTGACTTGAGTATCTTAAAGATTCTCTATCAAGGCTTTGAATTCCTTGAATATACTGAATACTTCATCTTTAGATTTTAAGAAATATATCCAGGTCTGACGAGAATAATCATCAATAAATGATACATAGTATACATACCCGCTAATGGAGGATGATGGCATTTGGCCACACACATCTGAATGGATGACTTCCAATGCTCCTTCTGCTTTGTTTTCCCTCTTTTGAAAGGGGTTCTTAATGTTCTTCCCTTGTGCACATCCATTGCATATGCTTTCCTGATCAACCTTGAGTTATGGTAAACCTGTGACAACTTTGCATATGTATGGTAGCGCCTTGTAGTTTATGTGGGCCAATCTTCTATGCTAAAGTTCGCATGAGTTTTCGATGGCATGGATCATAGCAGTTTCTGGGTGACCCTTCAGCTTATATAAACCATTCTCTTCACTTCCGATGACGATTTCTTCATTTAAGGTTTCTCCCTTAGCCCACATAAGAACTTCTCCATCTATGAAGGCAATTCTATAGCCTTTCTTGTCTAAATTTGATATGGAGAGTAAGTTCTTCTTTATCCCGGTACATAGAGTATGTCCTTCATTGTTATTGAGTTTTCTGAATCTAGCTTGTAGTTTGATTCTCCTATTCCCTTGATGGGATATTGATAATCATCTCCAAGAGTTACTTTATGAGAAAACTACTTTTCTGAAATACAAGAGAGATTATTTTTCTTACCCATCATATACTTTGATGCACCACTATCAATGAGCCATGTGTCCTCTCTAGGTGATACAGATCCTGAGAGAGATGAGATCAAGACATGGTCCTTAATCATCTTCATAGGTGGTTCTTCATCTTCGACAATGTGAGCATGTTGCCTTTTGTGTTTCCTCTTGTAATCTTCTCTTCTAAATGGACAATTATTTGCCTTGTGTCCCATCTTATCACAATGATAGCATTGTATAGATGAGAGATCTCGTCCCTTGCGTTGTCCTTTCTTCTGAAAATTTCTTGAATGAGATTCTTGGTTTTTGAACTTGTTTGATGGTTGCGGTTCTCTATGAGATTCTCTTTTGAAATAGGGTTTCTTCCTTCCTCCTTTTGTATGAGTAGCTAGGGATTGATCATCCTCCCTTGCTAGTAGCGCTTCATGGTTGGCTACCCTTATCTCTTATTGGGTGCATTCTTCCCATAGGCTTTCAAACTATATTTTTTCCTTTCTGTCACATACTGACTGGATGAAGGCATCCCAAGGTCTTGCGAGACCATTTAGGGTGGTTATTACAAATTCATCTTCGTCGATGGTGTCTCCAATCGCTTTCAACTGTTCTTTTATTTCTTAGATTCAGGAGAAATATGCTTGAATCATTTCTCCTTTCTGCATCTTGGTATTCTTCAACTCAGTTTTGAGATTCATCTTTCGGTTTATGTTCTTTCCTTCATATAGTTTGCTTAGAGCATCAAACATCTACTTCGGGTTTTTCTTTGACGATACATATGGGATCATGTGGTCTTTGATTGAATCTACAATGATTATCTGAGCCCTGATTGAGTCCTTCTGATGCTTCACTTTCTCTACAACATCTTCAGGTTCCTCCACTTCTTCTTTGATAAATCTTGATAGGTCATTCTCTACAAGGATCAGATCGATCCTATACTTTCAGACACAGAAGTTGTCTATGCCTTCTAATTTCTCAAAAAACTTTGTGCTTGCAGAGATCTTGTACTTTCGGCAACAAAAATAACCTGGTGTCCTCAAATCTGAGAAAATCCAGATTTTACCTCGTCAAATCTGATCTGCCGATTTCTGGACTGGTGCTTCCAGTACTTTTGGTACTATGGTACTTCTGGTACTGGTTTTCTGGTACTTCTGATACTTTGGTGAAACTAGGGTTTCACTTTCTGGGAGATCCAACCACTGAAAAGGTGCGCTCTAGGTGCCAAATTGATCCTATTGGGAGGGCACAACTTTCTATGTGATTTGGGGGATGAAAAGAGATACTTTTTCAAAACCCTAATTTGCAGATGCTGCAATAGTGATGTTTTTCCTCTTGCAAGTAATGCTTTCTTCAGGTTGGCTCTGATACCATGTTAATGTTTATGCCATTATTATAGTTCTTTGCATTTCAATAGATAAGAGCATAATAAGAACAAGATCAATGAGAAATACACATTCATAAGAGACACGATATTTATCCTGGGAAACTCTCTAGGGGAAGAAAACCCAACAAAACTTCCTTATCATAAATATCTTATACAATGTTGAAGAGATAACTCAAACAAATACAGAAAGTCCTCCCGAAGAGATGCGCCACTCTTCTCCTCCTCTCTCTGGTAATTGCAGCTTGCCTCATAAGAGAAATGAGCAAGTGAGTTGTGTGTTTGAAGTGAGGCGCTAGCCTCTTATTTATACAAGACATGCACGTGTGAGAGGGTTTCACTGGCAGGGCCGACCTCTCACTCTAGGTGGGTAAACCCACCTTTATTTAATTATGGGTCTTCAATAATAACTGTTCGAGCCGAGTTCTTATTCTTCCCTTTATAATTGTCCAATGACCAATCAACAAAAGAGGATTTGGTCCTTATAAAACTACCAACATTATTAATCCACAATGGGGATTAATCTTAATAATAAAATGAGAATAATAATAAGAATTCTCTTCGCAGTTACATTATTTCAACAAGATGAGGGATTTTCCTTGGTAGATAAAAGAAGAGATGTAGATGTGGGTATCTTTGACATCTGTTGTTGGAGGTTCTGCAGACTACTCCACAATGAAGGTGGAGCCAAAAATATCCTTTGCTCTAGAATTTTCGGCCTTGGACCCCGAAGGAGCGAAAATCCCTACTTGTAAGAGCTTGAATGAGTGGAGGATGGAGCACCTCCATGCTCTCGAGAAGTGAGAGAAATGGTTGCATTCTTTAGATTCCCATAACCCTATAGCAGAGAGCCATCCACTGGTTGTTGTCCATCAAATATTAGTAGTTTAAAGCAAGGCAGAATACTTGTAGCCTGGTGGATTTGGGTTTAGAGATAAAAAGAAGAGCCTAAATCCTTAGCATGTAAGAAGAGAGAACATCTGACAATGGTCTTTATAAAAAAGGGGAAGCCTATCGCACTCTCAGAGCTGGCCTCGGTGCGATATTCAGAAGAAAGCCTAAATCTTGCATCATTGTTAACTTTATTCACGTAAAAGAGCGAGGGTTGAAGATCCCTCGAGGGTTGAATATCCCTAAGGTCTGTGATAGCTGAAAGGAGCCCATACTCCAGATCTAGGCGACATCTAGGGTTCATATATTGTTGCTCCCGTAGTCTCTCCTCGGCCATGATCCAACCCCGAATGGTTGGTTCTCTCTCTCCAGATAGTGTGTTGAAGCCTCCCTCGTTCTTTCCGCAATAAACAAACTAGCCCGAGTACAAACCCTTGGCTGCTACAAAGATCTCCTTCTGATACCTGTGATAGAATGTGAGCCCAAAGGTCACCTTGCAGAGGGGAGCGTCGCGACCGTGGTCATGCAAGACATTCATCACGATTTCCTTGATGTAGCCATTGCACTTGTTGTAATCGAGGCTTTTGAACCATGTCAGTCCCTTCCTCTCATGGGTCAGGGATGTGAACACTGAACCTTCTCCTCTTCTATGTGTGGTCTTGACGCTGTCGATCTTTGTAGGGATCTTACTTAATTAAAGACAAAATTTTGTACATATAAACATATAATTCATTTCTCATACATAAATAATTCATTCACCATCATATAAGCATAAAGATTCAGCAGAAAATAAAATTTATCCACAGCATGAAAATAACTTAGCAAATTCATAATTAAAATACCTCCTTCTGATGTTAATTCCTGCTTCTCTGGTCGTCCTTTCCCTGCTTCCTTGCCCAACCTCATGCACTGACCCACCTCTACCCAAACCGACTAACCTCTCAGCCAGCTAGGAGCAGCCTATCTAGCTCCCTAGCTCCAGAAAACTGAAAGGAATCCTTGCCCCTGTGCCCAAACCCCCAGCAACCTAGTGCCCTCTGCGATGGTTCACCAAAACTGCAGAACCCAACAACAAAACTAGAAAATCCAAACCAGAACTACAATCTCTCCTCTCCATAATTCTTCCTTCCCCCTATTCTCATCATGCCCTCCCGTGGGACTCTTCCCCCATCATATCTTCCCCTTCACCGACTCTCCTCCCCCTCATTAATTTCCTTGTCTCCTCCTTTATTACCTTACCCCCCTTCTTTAATTTCCTTATCTCCTTATTTATTACCTTATCCCCCTTCTTTAATTTTCTTATATCCTTCTTTATTACCTTATCCTTAATTTAATGCTTCATTCCCCCCTTGTATACGTAAAGTATTTAATAAAAAAAATTAAAATTATTAACCCCTTTAACTCATTACTCAAATAATTAATGAGTCAATTAATTAATTAATTAATCATTGACAGATATGAACAAGTAATTAATAAATAAATAAATAATTAATATTATTAAGAAATAATTATTGTTTAACTAAACATATTAGGACAGTCAGATTATATGGTGGAAGACGCTCTTGCTTCGATTGAACATGGTCGTCGAAGACGTGTCATGGTAACTACTCGAGGAATGGTTCTAAGAGAGGTATCTATCGGAGGAATTCATTGAAATTCACCTCAACGAGTTCAACGCCTTGCGATAGGGTAGCCGTACAGTGCATGAGTACGAGGCCCATTTTATGGAGCTGCTTCGGTATGCTCATCACCGCAATACCTAGAAACTTAAGGTCAGCAGGTTCTTGTTTGGCCTTAATGTCAGCATTCGTGCAAAGGTTAGGATTTTGATGCCTCAAACCTTGCATGATGTTGTCCAGAAGGCCCGCATAGTAGAGGAGGAGCTTATCATCGGGGTTTAGAGTAGGACTCTAGCGAGACCAGCTGGGCAAGTGTCATTTGGTGCGCAACAGCTTCAAACACCAACTAGACATCCACCAGGATGTCGTGGCTTCCAACAAGGATCCACTTTCACTAAACCTTGGTGACCAATGCCTTAGCAGCGGACTGCTTACTGAGGACCACAACACCAACAACAACATCGACCACAGTAGCAGCAGTTTAGGCCTGTTCAGTAGAACAGACCAGGGTTCCAGGCTGGTGGGCCATCATCTTCTACTTCGGGTACCAGGAGTATTGGACTGAAGAAAGGGTTTTGGACAAGTGTTGAGCCACATTACCAGTGTGACTGCCTAGTGGATAGGACCATAGCATCTGGATCAGCCAGACCCACTACCATGGGAGATTTGGGCAAGGCCCATTAGATTCATGCAGCGGTGAATAACCACTAGGCAGAGCACCAGTTGACTATGATCAAGATGTCAGGTACCGTCACTAACCAGACCCTTAGTATTTTGATAGATCTAGGTTCTACAGAGAGTTTCATTTCTAGTGAAGCTCTAAAAAGAAATAAGGTAAAGGCAATCGAACAGGACGAGTTTAGCCTTGTAGAAATGGCTTTGAGAGCCAAGCAAAAATTTGTTGGGAAGGTTATGGGTTATAGCCTTAACCTAGGGGAGTTTGTCATCAGGACCGACCTGTACGTCACGATCTTAGGATCTTATGATGTCATGATCGGTATGGACTGTTTGAAATTGTATGAGGCGATACTCAACTATAAGGTGAAACAATTGAGCTTGGGCAATAATGAGGGACATAGACGCTTGATTATAGGTCGGAACCAAGGATTTTCCCTGAGGTTCATCTCTTCCTTGTAGCTACATAAGAGCACGCGCAAGGGATGTAAGCTTTATGCAATCCTTTCATTGAACAAGAAGGGAGTAGAAAAATGTCTAGAACACCTTCCGGTGGTGAGAGAGTTTGCGGATGTCTTCCCAGAGGAGTTCCCTAGGATTTCATTGGACAGGGAATTGGATTTTACCATAGACCTAAAATAGGGGAATGAACCGATAGAAAGAACGCCTTATCGGATGTCGACCCTGAAGTTATAGGAGTTGAAAATGAAACTGAAGGAGTGTTGGAACTAAGACTTGTATGTCCAAGTATGTGACCATGGGGTGCGCCTGTTATCTTCATATGGAAGAAGAATGGGTCATGGAGACTCTGCATTTACTATTGTCAATTGAACAAGGAAACAATCAAGAATCAATATCTGTTGCCAAGGATTGATGATATGTTTGATCATATGAAGGCTGCAATGGTGTCTTCAAATATCAACTTGAGATCAGGGTATCACCAGTTATAGGTCAAGGAGGATGACATCCCTAAGACCGCCTTTAAGACTAGGTTTGGACATTACGAGTTTATTGTTTTACCTATTGTTAACTCCCAAAATGAAACCGTCCTTTTGGCCGAGTTTGGGTGGATATCATAGCTTTCAGTAGTAGCTTTAAGTCTTTTTCGAGTTTTTTCGGTTCAGAAAATTTTTGGTTTTTGTGGTGGGTCTTAGGAAATAATCGAAAATAAAGTCTTCCATTTCAAAAAATGACTGTTTGCTTTCAACAGCTAACCTCATGTTTTAGGGCCTATTGTGTGCTGAGGAAAGCGCTAGCTTTCAACAGCTAAGCGCATCGCTTCACCAGTTCAAAACGCTGTGGAAAGTGACAAGGCCCGAAAAGCCTGACAGACGACCCACACGTGGCACGCCGTGGAGAGTTCCTGCTTTCGCGCCAAGGGACGATTTTTTTTAAAAAAAGGGGATATGGTACGATTATTTTGCTTTCCGCGGCTAACACGAACTTCCTATCAAATGCTGAGCTGTGGAAAGGGTTCACTTCCCGCAGCTAGCCGAGTTTTCCGAGAAGACCGTATGCTGATGAAAGTGGCAAGCGAGCCTGATGGAAAGAAAGTTCTTCAAACATCATAGCTGCGTGAAGCACGATCACGTGCTCATTACC
>ML779539.1:79260-102049 GCA_009831015.1 Picea engelmannii
ATACAAGATAAGGAGAAAGGGACAGATCATTATGTTGGCCAGAGAGAATCATTTCTGCCTTTTTTCTTATGCACATCAATCCAACCAGAGGAACTGATAGGTTCAACAGCCTTCGACACCAAAGCCAGGTGGTTTGAGGAAATCCCAGAATCTTGATTTACTCAAGCTAAGGGTGCTTCTTTCTCATTGTCTCAATTATCTGATTCATGAGGACATTTCTGATTCCAAGAGAGTGGGGTTGTGGCCACAATTATGTCATTTGATTCATCCTTTTCGAGGGGGGCGTTGCAAAGGATGAACTGCAGGAATAGGAATCAAGATTTTTGAAGCTTCAGGATTTTGTGTTGAATCCAAAGGCTGGTGTTTTGGATCTGCAGTTGGTTTCTGTGCATTTTTTGTAGACTTCACTGGTGTTGTAGAGGGCAGAGGAGTTGGAGTGTCTTTGTGATGATGCGTGTTATCAAATGAAGATTTTGAGCGACTTTTGTGATTTTTAGGGTCTTTCCATCAATGAGCCCTTTTTTGCGCTACAACCCTTTTCCGCGCTACAAGGGATGAGGCTAGGATTGGGGATAAAGCACAAGTTTCATCGAGGTGCCCTGTTTGCTAATAGGAGAGACACCTGAAGGAAGTGTTCTCATAATCGACCATTTGTGTGTAAGGATCATTCTCAGCCCAGTCTATAAGTATCTTATCCCGAAGCCCTTGACTCAATTCGATTTCAACGCATATGCGGCTGAAAGTGACAAATTCTTTCGTTATTCTCTCTGTGTCAATCTTGATGAACTCACCCAACACATTACCCAAGGTAAGTAAAAATGCTAGAGTATAAAAATGCAGAGGTAGATTGGGGAGTCTTACCCAAACCAGTGTAGTCATGGCAGTCATAGTGAGTGGGTTGAATTCAAGGAACCATCTTTACATGGAAAGACCAGATCTACCCCAAAACCAAGGACCTTTCTCTAACACGCATTGGTAGTCTGCTTCTATGTAAGAGTTGAAAATGAAGAATCCTTTGGAGAAAAAGAACAACTCGTGACCTGATGACCAAGTCTTGTTTACCCATTCTCTTAGCGTAGAGGCTGAGGGCCATAGTCCATTGAAGTGAAATATGTGTTAATGTTTATGTCATTATTATAGTTCTTTGCATTTCAATAGATAAGAGCATAATAAGAACGAGATCACTAAGAAATACACATTCACAAGAGACACACCATTTATCCTAGGAAACCCTCTAGGGGAAGAAAACACAGCAAAACTTCCTTATCATAAATAACTTATACAATGTTCAAGAGATAACTCAAACCAATACAGAAAGTCCTCCCAAAGAGATGTGCCACTCTTCTCCTCCTCTCTCTGGTGATTGCAGCTTGCCTCATAAGAGAAATGAGCAAGTGAGTTGTGTGTTAGAAGTGAGACGCTAGCCTCTTATTTATACAAGACTGGCACATGTGAGAGGGTTTCACTGGTAGGGCCGAGCTCTCACTCTGGGTGGGTAAACCCACATTTATTTAATTCTGGGTCTTCAATAATAACTGTTGGGGCTGACTTCTTATTTTTCCCTTTATGATTGTCCAATGACCAATCCGCAAAAGGGGATTTGGGCCTTATACAATTACCGACATGATTAATCAACAATGGTGATTAATCTTAATAATAAAATAACAATAATAATAAAAATGCTCTTCGCAGTTACATTATTTCAACACTCCCCCTGAACAAGAAGGGTATTCTTCATCAGCATCAGGCGAGAGAGGTCTGCATCATCAGTGTCATCTGGAGGACAGTATCGTCAATATCATCTTGAAACATTGGCTAGCATATTTATGAGTCATCAGAAGTTTTCTTCATCGACAACATCATCATTCTCGAAAGAATGCCATCATCATCTGCATCAAATACGTATCAGTAAAAATGATACCTCATCACAACACTAGGCTGGCAAATCACAGTACTACACTGGTTCAATGTCACAGCGGTTAAGCTGGTAGCTCAGTGTCAGTCACTTCTTGCTTTATGTCGAACAACTAGGTCAGAAGCAAGGAACATCATCATCCTGCTTTATGTCTAAAAACTAGGTCAGAAGGGAGGAATCAAAACATCATGCTTTACGTCTAACAACTAGGTCAAAAGCATGACTCATCTTGCTTTACATCTAACAACGAGGTCAGAAGCAAGGAACACATCAACATCTCGCTTTATGTCTAACAACGAGGTCAGAAGTGAGGAATCATCTTGCTTTACGTCTAACAACTAGGTCAGAAGCAAGGAATTAGCAGTGTCATGCTTTACGTCTAACAGCGAGGTCAAAAGCATGACTCATCTTGGTTTACGTCTAACAACAAGGTCAGAAGAAAGGATCACACGGCATCATGCTTTATGTCTAAAAACAAGGTCAGAAGCATGACTCATCTTGCTTTACGTATAACAAATAGGTTAGAAGCAAGGATCACACGACATCATGCTTTATGTCTAACAACGAGGTTAGAAGCATGACTCATCTTTCTTTATGTCTAACAACGAGGTCAAAATAAAGGATCACACGGCATCATGCTTTACGTCTAACAACGAGGTCAGAAGCATGACTCATCTTTCTTTACGTCTAACAACGAGGTTAGAAGCAAGGAATATATATACTCCCCCTTTCAGGGAGGGTCCTTTTGGACTATATCAAGCTTATCTCGAAAGTGTTCAAACTTTACACGAGATAGAGCCTTAGTCAACACGTCAACAACCTGTTCATCCGTGCTAATGTACTGGAGCTTCAAGGCTCCTCTCTGCACCATGTCATGGATGAAATGATAGCGGATCTCTATGTGCTTCGACCTATCATGGAACACAGTATTCTGTTTCATTTTAATGCAGCTTTGATTGTCACATAGAATCACGATTGCTGTCATCTCCAAATCAAATAGGCCTGTCAGCAAATTTCGAAGCCATATAGCTTCATAGCTAGTAGAACATGCGGAAATGTACTCTAATTCCATTGTGCTGAGAAAAATATTGGATTGCTTCCTACTTTTCCACGAGATCATAGCTAATCCGAAACTGAAACAACATCTGGAAGATATTTTTCTGTTTGCAACACTTCCTACCCAATCTGCATCAATATATCCACTCAATGTGAAGTCATGATCTCCATCATAGCTGAGACCATAATCCATTGTACCTTTAAGGTACCTCATCACATGTTTTGCAGCCACCAGGTGAACATGTCTGGGCTCTACCAGAAACTGACTCAAGGTGTTCACTAAAAAATAGATGCATGGTCTGGTGTTTGTTAGGTACATCAGTGATCCAATAATCTGTTTGTACAGTTTGACATCTATCAACTCTGACGAAGTATCAACCTCACAATATCCCACAAATATTCCCTTCTTTCCGGAGGGTTCAATCTTGCTTCTTTTCTCTTTCGGTATATGGATAAACACTGGACAACCAAATATTTTGAGATGGCTTACCTCTGGCTTCTTTCCGATGAACATTTCTTCTGGGGTCTTGAACCCAAGTGCACTATGGGATAGTTTGTTCTGCACATAAACAACTGCCATAGCTGCTTCTACCCATAATCACATAGGAAGGTCTTGATCGTGAATCATGGTCTTCATAGCTTCCATAATCATTCTGTTCTTCCTTTCAGCTACACCGCTTTTTTGGGGATTATAGAGAGTAGTTAGTTCCCTCTTGATCCCGACATCTCTACAGAAGCTTATGATCTCTTAATTTTTCTTTCAGAAAGATTCTCTATCAAGGCTTTGAATTCCTTGAATTTACTGAATACTTCATCTTTCGATTTTAAGTAATATATCCAGGCCTTATGAGAATAATCATCAATAAATGATACATAGTATACATACCCGCTAATGGAAGATGATGGCATTGGGCCACACACATCTGAATGGATGAGTTCCAATGCTCCTTCTGCTTTGTTTTCCCTCTTTGGAAAGGGGTTCTTGATTTTCTTCCCTTGCGCACATCCATTTCATATGCTTTCCTGATCAACCTTGAGTTTTGGTAAACCTGTGACAGCTTTTCATATGTATGGTAGTGCCTTGTAGTATATGTGGGCCAATATTCTATGCCAAAGTTCGCATGAGTTTTCGATGGCAAGGGTCATAGCATTTTCTGGGTGACCCTTCAACTTATATAAACCATTATCTTCACTTTCGATGACGATTGCTTCATTTAAGGTTTCTCCCTTAGCCCACATAAGAACTTCTCCATCTATGAAGGCAATTCTATAGCCTTTCTTGTCTAAAGCTGATATGGAGAGTAAGTTCTTCTTTAGGCCCGGTACATAGAGTACGTCCTTCATTGTTATTGAGTTTTCTGAATCTAACTTGTAGTTTGATTCTCCTATTCCCTTCATGGGATATTGATAATCATCTCCAAGAGTTACTTTCTGAGAAAAMTACTTTTCTGAAATACAAGAGAGAGTATTTTTCTTACCCGTCATATGCTTTGATGCACCGCTATCAATGATCCATGTGTCCTCTCCAAGTGATACAGATCCTGAGAGAGATGAGATCAAGACATGGTCCTTAATCATCTTCATAGGTGGTTCTTCATCTTCGGAAATGTGAGCATGTTGCCTTTTGTGCTTCCTCTTGTACTCTTCTCTTCTAACTGGACAATTATTCGCCTTGTGTCCCATCTTATCACAATGATAGAATTGTATAGATGAGAGATCTCGTCCCTTGTGTTGTCCTTTCTTCTGAAAATTTCTTGAATGAGATTCTTGGTTTTTGAACTTGTTTGATGGTTGAGGTTCTCTATGAGATTCCCTTTTGAAATAGGGTTTCTTCCTTCCTCCTTTTGTATGCATAGCTAGGGCTTGATCATTGTCCCTTGCTAGTAGTGCTTCACGGTTGGCTAACCTTGTCTTTTCTTGGGTGCATTCCTCCCATAGGCTTTCAAACTGTAGTTTTTCCTTTCTGTCGCATACTGACTGGATGAAGGCATCCCAAGGTCTTGCGAGACCATTTAGGGTAGTTATTACAAATTCGTCTTCGTCAATGGTGTCTCCAATCGCTTTCAACTGTTCTTTCATTTCGGAGATTCGGGAAAAATATTCTTGAATCATTTCTCCTTTCTCCATCTTGGTATTCTTCAACTGAGTTCTGAGATTCATCTTTCGGTTGATGTTATTTCCTTCATATAGTTTTCTTAGAGCATCAAACATCTCCTTCAAGGTTTTCTTTGATGATACATACAGGATCAGGTGGTCTTTGATTGAATCTGCAATGATTCTATGAGCCCTAATTGAGTCCTTCTGATGCTTCGCTTTCTCTACGACATCTTCAGGTTCCTCCACTTCTTCTTTGATAAATCTTGATAGGTCATTCTCTGCAAGGATCAGACCAATCCTATACTTCCAGGCACGAAAGTTGTCTATGCTTTCTAATTTCTCAACAAGCTTTGTGCTTGCAGACATCTTGTACTTTCGGCAACAAAAATAACCAAAAATTGAAAGTGCTCAAAATCAAATTTTGACCTTACCAGGAGATGCACTTGGCTGAGGCGAGTAGTCTGGTGTCCTTAGATCTGAGAAAATCTAAATTTCACCACGTCAAATCTGATTTGCGGATTTCTGGACTCGTGCTTTCGATACTTCTGGTACTCTGGTACTTCTGGTATTTGTTTTTTGGTACTTCTGGTACTTTGGTGAAACTAGGGCTTCTCTTTCCGGGAGATATAGCCATTGAAAAGGTGTGCTCTAGGTGCCAAATTGATCGTGGGGGGAGGGCGCAACTTTCTATGCGGTTAGGGTGCTGAAAAGAGATACTTTTTCAAAACCTTAATTTGCAGGTGTTGCAACAATGACGTTTTTCCTCTTGCAAATAATGCTTTCTTCAGGTTGGCTCTGATACCATGTTAATGTTTATGCCATTATTATAGTTCTTTTCATTTTAATAGATAAGAGAATAATAAGAACAATATCACTGAGAAATACACATTCACAAGAGACACAATATTTATCCTAGGAAACTCTCTTGGGGAAGAAAACCCAGCAAAACTTCCTTATCATAAATAGCTTATACAATCATCAAGAGATAACTCAAACCAATACAAAAATTCCTCCCCAAGAGATGCACCACTCTTCTCCTCTCTCTGGTAATTGCAGCTTGCCTCATAAGAGAAATGAGCAAGTGAGTTGTGTCTTAGAAGTGAGGTGTTAGCCTCTTATTTATACAAGACAGGCACATGTGAGAGGGTTTCACAGGCACTGTTGGGGCTGAC
The DNA here is from genome assembly GCA_009831015.1 of Picea engelmannii. NCBI lineage: Eukaryota > Viridiplantae > Streptophyta > Pinopsida > Pinales > Pinaceae > Picea > Picea engelmannii. The sequence continues at coordinate 85,501 of ML779539.1, forward strand.
TTCTTATTCTGCCCTTTATAATTGTCCAATGACCAATCCGCAAAAGGGGATTTGGTCCTTATACAATTACCAACATGAATAATCCACAATGGGGATTAATCTTAATAATAAAATAAGAATAATAATAACAATTCTCTTCGCAGTTAAATTATTTCAACAAGATGAGGGATTTTTCTTGGTAGATAAAAGAAGAGTCGTAGATGTGGGTATTTTTGACATCTGTTGTTGGAGGTTCTGCAGACTACTCCACACTGAAGGTGGAGCCAAAAATATCCTTTTCTCCGGAATTTTTGGCCTTGGACACCGAAGGAGCGAAAATCCCTACTTGTAAGAGCTTGGATGAGTGGAGGATGGAACACCTCCATGCAGTCAAGAAGGGAGAGAAATGGTTGTGTTCTTTAGATTCCCATAACCCTGTAGCAGAGATCCATCCACTGGTTGTTGTCCTTCAAATATTAATAGTTTAAAGCAAGGAATAATACCTGTAGCCTGGTGGATTTGGGTTTAGAGCTAAAAAATAGAGCCTGAATCCTTAGCATGTAAGAAGAGAGAACATCTGACAATGGTATTTATAAAAAGGGGGAAGCCTATCGCACTCTCAGAGCTGGCCTCGGTGCGATATTCAAAAGAAAGCCTAAATCTTGCATTACTCTTAACTTGATTCACGTAAAAGAGTGAGGGCTGAAGATCCCTCGAGGGTTGAATATCCCTAAGGACTGTGATAGATGAAAGGTGACCATACTCCAGATCTAGGCGACAACTAGGGTTCATATCTTGTTGCTCCTGTAGTCTCCCCTCGGCCATGATCCAACCCCGAATGGTTGGTTCTCTCTCTCCAAATAGCGTGTTGAAGCCTCCCTCATTCTTTCCGCAATAAACAAACTAGCTCGAGTACAAACCCTTGGCCACTACAAAGAGATCCTTTTGATACCTGTGACAGAATGCAAGCCCAAAGGTCACCATGCAGAGGGCAGCACCATGACCGTGGTCATGCAAGACATTCGTCATGATTTCCTTGATGTAGCCATTGCACTTTCCGTAATCGAGGCTTTTGAACCATGTTAGTCCCTTCCTCTCATTGTTCAGGGATGTGAACACTAAACCTTCTCCTCTTCTTTGTGTGGTCTTGTCGTTGTCGGTCTCTGTAGGGACCTTACTTAATTAAATCCAAAATTTCATACATCTAAACATATAATTCATTTATCATACATAAATAATTCATTCACCATCATATAAGCATAAAGATTCAGCAGAAAATAAAATTTATCCACAACATGAAAATAACTTAGCAAATTCATAATTAAAATACCTACTTCTGATGCTAATTCCCGCTGCTCTAGTCATCCTTTCCCTGCTTCCTTGCCCAGCTTGATGCACTGAACCAACTCTGCCCAAATTGACTAACCTCCCAGCCAGCTAGGAGCAACCTGTCTCGCTCCCTAGCTCCAGGAAACTGAAAGGAATCCTTTCCCCTATGACCAAAACCCCCAACAACCCAGTGCCCCCTGCGATGATTCCCTAAAACTGTAGAACCCAACAACAGAACCAGAAAATCCAAACCAGAATTACAGTCTCTCCTCTCCCATAATTCTTCCTTCCCCCTATTCTCATCATGCCCTCCCGTGGGACTCTTCCCCCGTCATATCTTCCCCTTCACCGACTCTCCTCCCCCTCATTAATTTCCTTATCTCCTCCTTTATTACCTTATCCCCCTTCATTAATGTCCTTATCTCCTCCTTTATTACCTTATCCCCCTTCTTTAATTTCCTTATCTCCTTCTTTATTAGCTTATTTATTATCTTATCCCCCTTCTTTAATTTCCTTATCTCCTTCTTTATTACCTTATCCTTAATTTAATGCTTCATTCCCCCCTTGCATACATAAAGTATTTAATAAAACAAATTAAAATTATTAACCCCTTTAATTCATTACTCAAATAATTAATGAGTCAATTAATTAATTAATTCATCATTGACAGATATGAACATGTAATTAATAAATAACTAATTGATTAATATTATTAAGAAATAATTATTGTTTAACTAAACATATTAGGACGGTCAGATTATATGGTGGAATATGCTCCTGCTTCAATTGAACATGGTCGTCGAAGACGTGTCATGGTAACTACTCGGGGAATGCTTCTAAGAGAGGCATCTATTGGAGGAATTCATTGAAATTCACCTCAATGAGTTCAACACCTTGCGATAGGGTAGCCGTACAGTGCATCAGTATGAGGCCCATTTTATGGAGCTTCTTCGGTATGCTCCTCACCTATATACCTAGAAACTTAAGGTCAACAGGTTCTTGTTTGGCCTTAATGTCAACATTCGTGCAAAGGTTAGGATTTTGATTCCTCAAACCTTGCATGATGTTGTCCAGAAGGCCCTCATAGTATAGGAGGAGCTTATCATCAGGGTTTAGAGTAGGAATCTAGCGAGACCAGCAGGGCAAGTGTCATTTGGTGCGCAGTAGCATCAAACACCAACTAGACATCCACCAGGATATCATGGCTTCCAGCAAGGATCCACTTTCACTAAACCTTGGTGACCAATGCCTCAACAGCGGACTGCTTACCGAGGACCACAACACCAGCAACAACATAGACCACAGTAGCAGCAGTTTAGGCCTATTTAGTAGAACAGACCAGGGTTCCAGGCTGGTGGGCCATCATCTTCTACTTCGGGTACCAGGAGTATTGGACTGAAGAAAGGGTTTTGGACAAGTGGGGAGCCACATTACCAGTGTGACTACCTAGTGGATAGAACCATAGCATCTGGATCAGCTGGACCCACTACCATGGGAGATTTGGGCAAGGCCCATTGGATTCATTATAGGTCAAAACCAAGGATTTTCCCCGAAGTTCATCTCTTCCTTGTAGTTACAGAAGATCATGTGCAAGGTATGTAAGCTTTATGCGATCCTTTCATTGAACGAGAAGGGAGTAGCAAAATGTCTAGAACACCTTCTGATGGTGAGAGAGTTTGCGGATGTCTTCCCAGAGGAGTTACCTAGGATTTCATTGGAGAGGGAATTGGATTTTACCATAGACCTAAAACAGGGGAATGAACCGATAGCAAGAACGCCTTATTGGATGTCGACCCCGAATTTATAGGAGTTGAAAATGCAACTGAAGGAGTGTTGGACCTAAGACTTGTACGTCCAACTCTATCACCATGCGGTGCGCCTGTTATCTTCATATGGAAGAAGAATGGGTCATGGAGACTCTGCATTGAGTATCGTCAATTGAACAAGGAATTGATCAAGAATCAATATCTGTTTCCAAGGATTGATGATATGTTTGATCATATGAAGGGTGCAACGGTGTTTTCAAATATCGACTTGAGATCAGGGTATCACCAGTTAGAGACCAAGGAGGATGACATCCCTAAGACCACCTTTAAGACTAGGTTTGGACATTACGAGTTTATTATTTTACCTTTTTCAGATATCCAATGCTAAGTACAAGCAACACCATCATCAACACCGGGTGCTACACAAGTTTCAGGTGGGAGACAAGGTTTGGTTACATTTGCAGAAGGTGCACATTACAAGACCCAATAAAAATCTTCATCCAATTTTCTATGGTTTTTACATCATCACCAAGGATGTGGGTGACAACTCTTTTGAGATAAATATTCCCCCCTTCCTTTGTTGGCACCCATTGTTCAATGTGGACCTCCTTCGGCCATACTTTCCACCATTATTGGACACATTAGATATCTCGTAGTAGTTGACATCGAAAGAGGTCAGTCCTAATGGTATGGAACAAGAAACCATTGATCATATGATGGGCACATAAGTTAAGTTAACTCACCAATAGAGGATCCAACTTTATCAGGGTTTCAAAGCAAGGAAACTCCTACACCAAGGCAAGTGGCTCACCTGGGGTCAAGTTCAATAGAAGTTTCCCCATATGACGTGGGCACTCAATGAAATGGAAACCATTTCTTCCTAAAGGGTAGGATTTTCCCCAGTGGATATTAGTGGCTAACCACCTATTCCACTCACTGAAAGCACAATTTTTCATTTTGGCAATTTTTCTACACTTTTTCGGCTCTTGAATGTTCAGGACCATTTTGAGGCCCTAAACAACATTTTCTGGGAATGGTAGTTCCCAAATAATATTTGTAGGTCTGGTTTGGCTAGAATGTGTACTTCTCAGCTAGATCTTTCCAACACACTATCAACCGTGCGAAACATAGATCGTATGAAAAAGTTACGACCCTTGGAGGTTGGCATACCAACTAATGCCATCGGGGCCCACAAGACTTTTGGTGTTTCATCTCCTAGGGTTAGGTTTTTGGATGTTTAGGGTTTCCTCATTTCTTCTTTATGATAAAAATTCCTTTTGACGTCATTGTAATGCACTTTAGTGAATTCATGTAGCTCTCACATCTCTTCTCAGAGATATAGTACCATCATTCGAGCGAATTTGTTTCATTCTACATTTTTTACAGTTCAACACATTAAATTTATTAATAGAAGTCAAGTTTCACTGTATCTATGTTTTTTTGTTATAACTCTATATTTTATTTTGTTCCATTTATAAATCTGGATCGCTTGTTGTGCCACTGAGCTCTTTGATGTTTCATTACTATTGTGTGGTGCAAGGTAGCGTAGCGTAATTCATCCAATTCATTGATTTGGAGGAGTCTCTCCTTTTGAGCTTCAAATAAGTCCATTCCAAATTGTACAACTATTATACGTATCTATATATTTGTTTCAATTTACAATAATACTCGATTTCCATGCACCAATTCTCATTGGGTGCAACCAATAGTAGTCCTCCATGCTTTCTGGTAGGCCCATAGAGATCCAAGGAGTTTGTCAACCGAGTCCTTGAGGTGTAGTCTAAAATTATTGGTGAGGATGACCTCAATAACTTTGTTTTCCCCTTCTACTTTCTCATTTGTCTATGGGCGATATCATATACTAAACCTATGTTTGATATCGCATCTATCAATCAAGTATTCAATGAGCCTTGAATTGAATTGAGTGCCTTCATAAATAACAATTTCCCAAGGTATCTCGAACCTGGTGAAGATTTCTTGATGAATAAATCCAACTACTTCTTGCTTTGTCATGACCATGAGTGCCTTGGCTTCCATCCTCTTTGGTACATAATATGTGCATACCAGGATGTAGGAGTTATGGTAGGAAGGAGGATTGATTGGTCCCACAAAATCTAGGGCCCATTTATCAAAGGTTTCTAATACCAGTTGTGCATGCAATGACCTATCGTCTAATTGCACTAGTCCTCCACTGCATTATGATGTAATCCTTGTAAAATTTGTGTAAAAATTAAGGTGACTGAATGAGAACATCGTAATACTCGTTGGCAAAGACATTCCCAATCATTCTTACATCAGGAACAACAACCATGAGAGCTTGTTGGACGCCAATTTCCTTTGATAGGCAATTAACAGATTGAATTCGAACAAAGAAAGGGAAATGGTTCAAGTTTGAATCCAAGGATGGAAGCAGAGAGAAGGATCAAACACATCTCTTAGTAAAAACCTCATATGCATACTGGTGCTATTTGTGATTGAATTTTTTAAGGTGTCTTGATAGCGGTATTTATACATAACTATAAAAGCCCATTAATTCATTTTCTCTGATCATCGCCTCGATTGAGTGGGGTGTCAACCATGGTTGATTATGTTCTTGTTCTTGTTAGAATGCATGACATTTACATTATTAGAAGACATGGCGTTCTCCCATGATGAAAATTTCCAGCTAACAACCATACATGTTCTTCAATTCTCTAGTGCATATGATTGATTATGCGTCCAATGCCTTGCTTAACTCTCATTCAGTTCAAATGATTATGGTGTCACATAGTACATTATTTCCATTATTCATAATGGGTGCTATTTTCATATATAGGGGTCATCCCAATGATTATTGGGAGATTTTTTAAATGGATCAAGATACTCTTTATTTGTGCTTTTTAACTTGTTTTTTTTAGTTTTTAGTTCGAGGTCATGAACCTCTTCTAGTAAAGTGTGGCATTTTTGGGGGTTGGCTATAATACTCAGGAGTGCTTGAAAATGAGAATCTAGTTTATATGCCCAAGATATGTAACATTTTCCATCTTTCCCTCATACTCTCTTTCATGGTTGAATTGTACATGTTCTCATTAAAAGTCCACCTTTTAGTAGTCTGATGAGAAGAAGGGGCTATTAAGGTCAAGATCAATGCTAATGAAAAGAAATTTAAGAGAAATTATGAAATTTCAAAATGCAGAAGAATAATAAAGGGGATCACAATGCCACAAAAGCGAAGGAAAACTGAGCAATCCCCCCTCATATGAGGCCAATGCCTCTGGTCTTATGTCCCATGCAATAAAATACATATGAATAGTGGACCTAATAAATCGGACTATAAGTTTGTATCTATATACAAGCATTATGTAATGGAAAGCAAGATGCCCCAACAAAATATTGAGGAAGGGAGAATAAAGTTAAAAGGAAAAGTAAAGGGGTGGAAAGACACAATGTCGAGGAAAGGGTAACTCAAAGCACTAAGGAAATCCTCCAAAAAGGTTGCCATGGGACGAATATTAATTGACCTTACTTGACTGTGCAAGACAACCAATGAACCCCTTCTATTTCCCCTTTACCATGCTCATCTTACACTTTACATCTCCCTTGATGGGATTTTTGGGACCGATTTTCTTCCATGGGTTTTGTTGCATGTGATAGGTGTAGGTGATGGTTGTACCGTATCTAGACTTGGTAAATTGTATTGAATATTGAGCTATTGTGAATTTTAATGAGAATTCTTAGTGTGATCTAACCTAATGACCCTTGTATATTACATGTCATGTTTATTATAATGTTTTGGAAGCATGTGCCCTAGATGTATGATGATATGAGCCCACATAGATGATGATATACCATGATGGAGAGGACCTTCTTACCATGATGATGATGATTTTGATGATGATTTTGATGATGATGATGATTTTGATGATGATTTTGATTTTGATTGATGATGATGATTTTGATGATGATTTTGATGATGATGATGATTTTGATTCTAGAGAACATTTTCCTTTTTTGATGATGATTTGAGCCACTATTGAGGACATTGGGCTTTCTTGGTGACCTTGTACCCCTTCGAGAGGGCATGACTCCCCCATGATGGCATTGTACCTTCTTGATGGACGTTGAGCCTCTTCTTGATGATGATAGAACACCCATTTGGAGGGGTCATGACACCTTCTCCCTTGATGATGCCATGCCCTAGCTTGAGGGTGTTGCACTTATGATGGAACATTTCACTTGATCATGATGTATGACTACTTTGTATCCAACCTAGCATGATGAGGAGACACTTAACACCTTTGATGATGAGATGTGGTTTTTGGACGATCAGACATGACATTTGATGAGATGTTGCACCCTTTCATGGAGAGACATGACATATAGAACATTATACACCACTTTGGAGCATGAAATCATGATTATTTCACTCACTCAGCCACATGTGTGAATCTTGGAGGGAATTTATAATGGAATTCTAGCATTTATGACATCTTTTTCTCATTGATGAGGCATCGTTTCGAGGGTCTTCCTTGACCTATCCACCTTGTATCATGGATTTATTTCATTTTAGGGATTTTAATTCATTTTAGACTTGTGTAGAGGACAGTTGTTGGTTTCCTCCTATTTATAGAGGGACCTCATTTGGACCATTACACATTATGGATACTTCTATATCTTTTCTCTTGTGCACTTGGTAGCTGAGTTTGGTGAGCACAATCCATACAATTCAAGAGTAACCAAAGTATGATATACAAAATTACTTCACCTTGGATTCAAGGAATATACTACATTAACATTGCTACTCCAAATCACACTGATTTCATATGATCAATTTCACAATGATATGAAAATGATGTCTTCTATCACATTTTGCAAACTCATAATAATTTTACAATACATTCATAATGTTGTGGTTGTTGATTCATGAGACCAATAATATTTTTTTATGACAAATGACAATGATTTGATTCATATATATAACTCCAATGATTTGACATTTAAGCCAACACAATTACTTACTTAACATCACTTCTAAAAGATAACTATCCCCAAACATAAATATCCAAAAAAAAAAAAACCATATACACAATAATTATAATCATAATGTTCAACCATCACCAAAAACATATACACGCTAATTATAATCACAATCTTCAACAATCATTTCACTTGCAAACTTAATCTTATGAAAAAGTCACAAAAAAAATGCTAACAAACATCAACCATTATTTATATTTATTTATTTAGTTATATTAAAAAATAAATACAATTACTTATCATGATGTGCATATCCTAACTACAAATAATGGAACAAACATGTTCATTTCTCATCCAACTATCAACATCATTTAAATTACAATGAACATCATTTAAATTACATTTAATACATTACATGTTACACTTCCAATAACACAAATTATATTTTAATATATTTTACTATTAAAAAAAATTATTAATAATTATTTTATTTACTAGAAATGAAGTATTCAATCTAAAAGTAAAAAATTATAAACCAAAGAATATTAATATTTAATACGATACACTTTCAATAACAGAAATTATATTTTAATATATTGTACTATTAAAAAACAATTATTAATAATTATTTTATTTACTAAAAAGAAATTATTAATAATATATTTATTTACTAAAATCTAAAAGTTAAAAATTATAAACCAACGAGTATTGATATTTGGGAAATAAACTTATAATAACCATTACTTTTTCATTACATACTTTTTAAAAATAAATAAAATTTTATAAACACCAGAATATTGATATTGAGGAAATAAACTCATAATTACCTTTTTTTTCATTACATACCTTTTAAAAATAAATAAAAAATTATAAACACAAGAGTATTGATATCGATGAAATAAATTCATAATTATCTTTATTTTTTCATTATATTTTTTTTAAAAATAAATATATATAATATCTTTTAACTTTTTTTATATTATATTTACAATTTTTTTAAGAATTTTTTAATTTAATGAAGGAAAGTACAAAGTGATATATTTAACAAGATGAAACATACAAGATAAGGAGAAAGGGTCTGATCATTAATCATTATGTTGGTTGAAGAGGATTTTTTTTGCCTTTTTCTTACACACAACAATCCAACCAAAAGCACTGATAGACTCAGCATCCTTAGACACCAAATTTAAGTGGTCTGAAGAAATACCAGAATTTTGAATCACTGAAGTTAAGGGTGCTTCTTTGTCACTGTCTGAATTATCTGATTCATGAGGAAGTTTCTTAGTGCAAGAGAGCGGGGTTGTAGCCATGATTATGCCATTTGATTCATCCGTTTCGACAGGGGTTGCAAAGGATGATCCTCCTAAAACTTTGTTGTTTACAGAATCACTTCTTCCATTTCCCGATCCTCCTCTGGCTCTGTTGTTTACAAAATCAGTTCTTTCGTTTCCTGGAACCCCATAGGGATAGTACCGTTTTGCAGAATTGCTATTTTTCTCCTATGTATATACTTGACGACCCTTGACGCTCTGTAATCCATAGACGTTACCAGCTGATTGATACCCTCCACAGTTGTTACTGAAAACGTTTTTCCATTGGTGTCTGGACGACCAATTATGCTGCAATCCTTGTAAAATTTGTATAGCAATTGAGGTGACCGAACAAGAACATCGTAATACATGTTGGCAAAGACATGCGGAGTCAGAGAGAATATGCGGACTCGTGCTATTTGTGATTGAATTTTGTAAGGTGTATTGATGGCCCGTATTTATACCTAATTATAAAATCCCATTAATTCATTTTCTCTGATCATTGTGTCAGTTGAGTGGGGTGTCAACCATGGTCGATTATGTTCTTGTTCCGGTTAGAAAACATGGCGTTTACATTATTAGAAGACATGACGTTCTCCCATGATGCAGATTAGGTGAAATGACTATGGTGCCACATAGTACATTATTTCCATTCTTCATAATGGGTGTTATTTTCATATATAGTACATTATTTCCATTCTTCATAATGGGTGTTATTTTCATATATAGTACATTATTTCCATTCTTCATAATGGGTGTTATTTTCATATATAAGGGTCATCCTAATGATTATTGAGAGGTTTTTAAATGGACCAAGAAACTTTTTATTTGTAAATTTTAATTTGTCTTTTTTAGTTTTCAGATGGAGGTCATGAAATCTAAGCAATCCCCCCTCATATGAGGCCAACGCCTCTGGTCCTATGCATTGACTACATCTATTAGAAACAGACTAATGAACTATCCCAATGTCCCATGCAATAAACTACATATGAATAGTAGACCTAATAAACCAGACTATAAAAGCAAGATCGCCCAACAAAATATTGAGGAAGGGAGAATAGAGTTAAAAGGAAAAGTAAAGGGGTGGAAAGACACAATGTTGAGGAAAGGGTAACTCAAAGAATTAAGGAAATCCTCCACAAAGGTTCTCATGGGAAGAATATTCATTGACCTTACTTGAATGTGCAAGAAAAACAATGAACCCCTTCTAATTCCCCCTTACCATACTCATCTTACACTTTACATATCCCTTGATGGGATTTCTAGGACCTATTTCCTTCCATGGGTTTTGTTGCATGTGATAGGGGTAGGTGATGGTTGTACCATATTGATGATGTCATGCCCTAGCTCGAGGGTGTTGCACTTATGATGGAACATTTCACTTGATCATGACGTACGACTACCTTGTATCCGACCTAGCATGATGAGGAGACAGTTAGCACCTTTGATGATGAGATGTGGCTTTTGGACGATCAGACATGACCTTTAATGAGATGTTTCACCCTTTCATGGAGAGACATGACATATAAAGCTTTATACGCCACTTTGGAGGATGAAATCATGCTTATTTCACTAACTCAGTCACATGTGCGAATCTTGGAGGAAATTTATGATAGAAGTCTAGCATTTATGACATCTTTTGCTCATTGATAAGGCATATTTTTGGGGTTCTTCCTTGGCCTATCCACCTTGTATCATGGATTTATTGCATTTTAGGGATTTTAGTTCATTTTAGACTTTTGTAGAGGATAGTTCTTGGTTTCCTACTATTTATAGAGGGACCTCATTTGGATCATTACACATTGTGGAGACTTCTATCTCTTTTCTCTTATTCGCTTGGTAGTTGAGTTTGGTGAGCACACTCCATACAATTCAAGAGTAACCAAAGTATGATATACAAAATGAATTCACCTTGGATTCAAGGAGAATACTACATTAACATTGCTACTCAAAATCACACTGATTTCATATAATTAATTTCACAATGATTTGGAAATAAAGTCAAAGATGACTGCTATCACATTTTGCAAACTCAATAATTTTACCAATACATTCATAATGTTGTGGTGATTGATTCATGAAATCAATAATACTTTTTATAACAAATCACATTGATATACTCATATATGTAACTCCAATGATTTGACATTCAAACCAACACAATTATTACTTAGCATCACTTCCAAAACATATCTATCCCCCCCAAAAAAAGAATATACACAATAATTATAATCACAATGTTCAACCATCATTTCACAACCAAAAACATATGCACAATAATTATAATCACAATCTTCAACCATCATTTCAAAAAATAAATAAATTATTATTTACTTAGTTATATTAAAAAATAAATGCAATCACTTAGCATGATGTAAATACCAACTATCACCTTTCAAAACTTTAAGGGTATTCCATCAACATTATTTAAATTACATTTTAATACATTACATATTCCACTTCCATAACAAATTATATTTTAATATATTGCACTATTAAAAAACAATTATTAATAATTGTTATATTTACGAGGAATGAAGTATCCAATCTAAAAGAAAAAAATTATAAACCCAAGAGTATTGATAGTTAGGAAATAAACTCATAATAACCTTTATTTTTTCATTACATACTTTTTTTTAAATAAGTAAAAAACTATAAACCCAATAGTATTGATTTTTAGGAAATAAACTCATAATAATCTTAATTTTTTCATTACATACTTTTTAAAAATAAGTATATATAATATTTATTCACTTTTTTCATATTACATTTACATTTTTTTTTAAATAAATAAGATGGGAATCTTTTTATTCAATCCAGGAAAAGTACAAAGTGATACATCGATTTGTTGATTGTAAAATACTCCTAGAAAGAGATCATGGGAGCGCTACAGACTAGTCTATGCTAAAACAGAGTCACAAGGAATGTGTAGGCATAGCATAATAAAACATACAAGATAAGGAGAAAGGGACAAATCATTATGTTGGCCAGAGAGAATCATTTCTACATTTTTTCTTATGCACATCAATCCAACCAGAGGAACTGATAGGTTCAACAGCCTTCGACACCAAAGCCAAGTGGTTTGAGGAAATGCCAGAATCTTGATTTACTGAAGCTAAGGGTGCTTATTTCTCACTGTCTGAATTATCTGATTCATGAGGACGTTTCTGAGTCCAAGAGAGCGGGGTTGTGGCCACGATTATGTCATTTGATTCATCCTTTTCGAGGGGGGGGGTTGCAAAGACTGAACTGCGAGAATAGGAATCAAGATTTCTAAAGCTTCGGGATTTTGTCTTGAAGCCAAAGGCTAGTGTTTTGGATCTGCAGTTGGTTTCTATGCATTTTTTGTAGACTGCACTGGTGTTGTAGAAGGCAGAGGAGTTGGGGTGTCTTTGTGATGATGTGTGTTATCAGATGAAGAGTTTGAGTGAATTTTGTGATTTTAGGGTCTTTCCATCCCTGAGCCCTTTTCCACGCTACAAGGGATGAGGCTAGGATTGGGGATAAAGGACAAGTTTCATGGAGGTGCCCTGTTTGCTGACAGGAGAGACACCCGAAGGCAATGTTCTCATAATCGACCATCTGTGTGTAAGGATCATTCTCATCCCAATCTATAAGTATGTTATCCCGAATCCCTTGACTCAATTTGATTTCAACGCATACGCGGTTGAAAGTGACAAATCCTTTCATTATTCGCTCTGTGTCAATCTTGATGAACTTACCCAACACATTGCCCAAGGTATGTAAAAATTCTAGAGTATAAAAATGCAGAGTTAGATTAGGGAGTCTTACCCAAACCAATGTAGTCATGGCAGTCATAGTCAGTGGGTTGAATTCAAGGAACCATCTTTACATGGAAAGACCAGATCTACCCCAAAACCAAGGACCTTTCTCTAACACGCATTGGCAGTCTGCTTCTATGGAAGAGTTGAAAATGAAGAACCCTTTGGAGAAAAAGAACAACTCATGACTTGATGACCAAGTCTTATTTACCCATTCTCTTAGCACTGAGGCTGAGGGCCATAGTCCATTGAAGTGACAGATGTGTTAATGTTTATGTAATTATTATAGTTCTTTGCATTTCAATAGATAAGAGCATCATAAGAACAAGATCAATGAGAAATACACATTCACAAGAGACACAACATTTATCCTAGGAAACCCTCTGGGGGAAGAAAACCCAACAAAACTTCCTTATCATAAATAGCTTATACAATGTTCAAGAGATAACTCAAACCAATATAGAAAGTCCTCCCTAAGAGATGCGCCACACTTCTCCTTCTCTCTCTGGTGATTGCAGCTTGCCTCATAAGAGCAATGAGCAAGTGAGTTGTGTGTTAGAAGTGAGGCGCTAGCCTCTTATTTATACAAGACTGGCAGGTGTGAGAGGGTTTCACTGGCAGGGCCGACCTCTAACTCTGGGTGGATAAACCAACCTTTATTTAATTCTGGGTCTTCAATAATAACTGTTGGGGCCGACTTCTTATTTTTCCCTTTATAATTATCCAATTACCAATCCGCAAAAGGGGATTTGGTCCTTATACAATTATCGACATGATTAATCCACAATGGGGATTAATCTCAATAATAAAATAACAATAATAATAAGAATGCTCTTCGCAGTTACATTATTTCAACACTTCCCCTTAACAAGAAGGGTATTCTTCATTAGCATCAGGCGAGAGAGGTCTGCATCATCAGTGGCATCTGGAGGATAGTATCGTCAATATCATCTTGAAACATTGGCTAGCATATTTACGAGTCATTGCAAGTTTTCTTCATCGACAACATCATCATTCTTGAAAGAATGCTATCATCATCTGCATCAAATATGTATTAGTAAAAATGATACCTCATCACAGCACTAGGATGGCACATCACAGTACTACACTGGCTCAATGTCACAGCGGTTAAGCTAGTAGCTCAGTGTCAGTCACATCTTGCTTTATGTCTAACAACTAGGTCAGAAGGAAGGAACATCATCATCTCGCTTTACGTCTAACAACTAGGACAGAAGGGAGGAATCACAACGTCATGATTTACGTCTAACAACTAGGCCAGAAGCATGACTCATCTTGCTTTACATCTAACAATGAGGTCAGAAGCAAGGAACACATCAACATCTCGCTTTACGTCTAACAACGAGGTCAGAAGCGAGGAATCAACTTGCTTTACACCTAACAACTAGGTCAGAAGCAAGGAATTAGCGTCGTCATGCTTTACATCTAAAAGCGAGGTCAGAAGAATGACTCATCTTAGTTTACGTCTAACAACAAGGTCAAAAGCAAGGATCACATTGCGTCATGATTTACGTCCAACAACAAGGTTAGAAGAATGACTCATCTTGCTTTACGTCTAACAACTAGGTTAGAAGCAAGGATCACATGATGTCATGCTTTACGTCTAACATCAAGGTCAGAAGCATGATTCATCTTGCTTTATGTCTAACAACGAGGTCAGAAGAAAGGATCACACGGCGTCATGCTTTACATCTAACATCGAGGTCAGAAGCATGACTCATCTTGCTTTACGTCTAACAACAAGGTTAGAAGCAAGGAATATATATACTCCCCCTTTCAGGGAGGGTCCTTTCGGACTATACCAAGCTTATCTCGAAAGTATTCAAACTTTACACGAGATAGAGGCTTAGTCAACACGTCAGCAACCTATTCATCCGTGCTAATGTACTGGACCTTCAAGGCTCCTCTCTGTACCATGTCATGGATGAAATGATAGCGGATCTCTATGTGCTTCGACCTATCATGGAACATAGGATTCTCTGTCATTTTAATGCAGCTTTGATTGTCACATAGAATTGCGGTTGCTCTCATCTCCAAATCAAATAGGCCTGTCAGCAACTTTCGAAGCCATATAGCTTCGCAGCTAGTAGAACATGCGGCAATGTACTCTGCTTCCATTGTGCTGAGAGCAATACTGGATTGCTTCCTCCTCTACCACGATATCATAGATGATCCCAAACTGAAACAACATATGGAAGTGCTTTTTTTGTCTGCAACGCTTCCTACCCAATCTGCATCAGTATATCCACTCAATGTGAAGTGATGATCTCCATCATAGTTGAGACCATAATCCATTGTACCTTTAAGGTACCTCATCACATGTTTTGCAGCCACTAGGTGAACACGTCTAGGCTCTACCAGAAATTGACTCAAGGTGCTCATTGAAAAACAGATGTATGGTCTAGTGTTCGTCAGGTACATCAGTGATCCAATAATCTATCTGTATAGTGTGGCATCTATCAACTCTAATGAAGTATCGACCAGCAGCTTAAGCTTTGCTTCCATGGGAGTATTCATGGACTTGCATTCTAGCATGTCGAATCTCTTTAAGATTTCGACTGTGTAATTCCCTTGGTTAAGGAAGATTCTTTCTGGACTCTACCATACCTCAAGACCTAAGAAGTAATGCATTAGGCCAAGGTCTTTCATTTCAAATTCTGCAGCAAGTCTCTGTTTACATTTAGTGATGAGATTTTCTTCTCCAGTTAAGAATAAGTCATCCACATACCATAGTAATATCACTGGTTCATTATCCATAATCTTGAAGTAGAGATTTGAGTCTGCTTTACTCTTGGTAAAGCCTAAGCTTGTCAAGAAACTGTCTATATGGACATACCAAGCTCTGGGAGCTTGCTTCAATCCGTATAAGGCTTTATTCAATCGACAGACATGAGACTTCCTATCTTCAACCTCAAATCCTTGGGGTTTCTCTATATACACTTCCTCTTCGATAACACCATTCAGGAAAGTTGTCTTCATGTCCATCTAGTGCAACTTCCATTTCATCTTGGTAGAAAGAGCTATAATGGTTCTGATCGAAGTGTATTTGGCCACAGGAGTGAATGTCTCTTCATAGTCGATACTTTCCTTCTGGGAAAAGCCACGAGCGACGAATATTGCTTTATATTTCTCAATACTTCCATCAGAAACATGTTTTATTTTGAAGAGTCATTTTGATGATACCACATCCTTACTTTTTTGTCTGGGAACTATTTCCCATACATCATTCTTTATTATGGATTGATATTCCTCTGTCATGGCATTTTCCCATTCCTTCTTCTGGATGGCCTCTTCAAAACATGTGGGTTCTTCATCAAGTAGATTGCACATCAAAGCCGTGTAACTGGAGAATGGCTTTGGTCTCTTCACCTGTCTCGTGGTTCCTTCTGGAACACCATACTTCTCTCCA
>ML779539.1:139853-171513 GCA_009831015.1 Picea engelmannii
AGGATGATGGAATTGGGCCACACACATCTGAATGGATGAGTTCCAATGCTCCTTCTGCTTTGTTGTCCCTCTTTGAAAAGGGGTTCTTGATGTTCTTCCCTTGAGCACATCCATTGCATATGCCTTCCTGATCAACCTTGAGTTCTGGTAAACCTGTGACAGCTTTGCATATGTATGGTAGCACGTTGAAGTTGATGTGGGCCAATCTTCTATGCCAAATTTCACATGATTTTTCGATGGCATGGGTCATAGCAGTTTTTGGGTGAAAACATCAGCTTCTATAAACCATTCTCTTCACTTCCGATGACGATTGCTTCATTTAAGGTTCCTCCGTTAGCCCACATAAGAACTTCTCCATTTATGAAGGCAATTCTATAGCCTTTCTTTTCTAAAGCTGATATGGAGAGTAAGTTCTTCTTTAGGCCCGGTACATAGAGTACGTCCTTCATTGTTATTGAGTTTTCTGAATCTAGCTTGTAGTTTGATTCTCCTATTCCCTTGATGGGATATTGATAATCATCTCCAAGAGTTACTTTCTGAGAAAACTACTTTTCTGAAATACAAGAGAGAGTATTTTTCTTACCCGTCATATGCTTTGATGCGCTACTATCAATGAGCCATGTGTCCTCTCCAAGTGATACAGATCCTCAGAGAGCTGAGATCAAGACATGGTCCTTAATCATCTTCATAGGTGGTTCTTCATCTTTGGCAATGTGAGCATGTTGCCTTTTGTGCTTCCTCTTGTACTATTCTCTTCTAACTGGACAATTATTTGCCTTGTGTCCCATCTTATCACAATGATAGCATTGTATAGATGAGAGATCTCATCCCTTGCGTTGTCCTTTCTTCTGAAAATTTCTTGAATAAGATTCTTGGTTTTTGAACTTGTTTGATGGTTGTGTTTCTCTATGAGATTCTCTTTTGAAATAGGGTTTCTTCCTTCCTCCTTTTGTATGAGTAGCTAGGGCTTGATCATCGTCCCTTGCCAGTAGTGCTTCACTGTTGGCTACTCTTGTCTCTTCTTGGGTGCATTCTTCCCATAGGCTTTCAAACTGTAGTTTTTCCTTTCTATCGCATACTGACTGGATGAAGGCATCCCAAGGTCTTACGAGACCATTTAGGGCGGTTATTACAAATTTCTCTTTGTCGATGGTGTCTCCAATCGCTTTCAATTGTTATTTTATTTCAGAGATTCGAAAGAAATATTCTTGAATCATTTCTCTTTTCTGCATCTTGGTATTCTTCAACTGAGTTCTGAGATTCATCTTTTGGTTGATGTTCTTTCCTTCATATAGTTTGCTTAGAGCATCAAACATTTCCTTCAGGGTTTTCTTTGATGATACATACGGGATCAGGTGGTCTTTGATTGAATTTGAAATGATTCTCTAAGCCCTGATTGAGTCCTTTTGATGCTTCTCTTTCTCTACGACATCTTCAGGTTCCTCCACTTCTTCTTTGATAAATCTCGAAGTTAAGGTTTCTCATGGTACAAAGGAAAAGAAGCATGGTTCACACATTCATAACAATTAACCGACACTATTAGTTAGTAAGTCAAGAAAACTCATACATACTAGTGTATATGTACAAGAAATTCATGTGTAGCTAGTACATACAAGTCTTGTGCATGTACTAATAATCAATAACTGTCACCCTTTAGTAATTTATGTATGCATCCAATCCAATAAACAAGACTAGTCTTTTATAAAAGACAATAAACCAATCAAATGTTTGTGAAATCCTTTAATTACAATTATCCTAGTTCAACAATTTTATTTGGACAACTGTGTTTTAGTTATGTAATTATGAATATTCATATATACACATTCTCTTTTAGAAGGGAAAACATTAAATTCCACCATCAGACAAATCTCCATACTTTCTCAACTATTTCTACTCATCCTTCCTCCCTAACTTACTTCCATCTCCATTCCTATCCTTCCTCTGCTAGACTATCTTGGAGCATCAACTATATTGACCTAACTCCAAATAGAACCCATAAGTGGAAGTGTCACTATCTCGACCAACCTTCCCCAGCAGGCAACTGACAGTCATCATCACACATCTTGGGGAGCATGATCTAACACCGTCCTCCCATGACTTCAGGTTTCTGAGGATACACGGTGGCAAATGCCTCCACCCCTCCTAATCATAACCAGGGTCCACACCCTACAATGGAATATATAGTGGCACCATGTTGTTGGGAGTTTTGCCATCATTTATTCAGTTTTGGGTAGTCTCATCACCTAAAATGTTGCACTGGTCCACATATCATAGAAATGCATCCAAACCAATATAATTTCACATACGAATATTCATACCATAATGTTTCTCGGCTAGTGGTCATGACATTCACTTTCATCATTATCATCCCTTGGCTATCTCATAGCCCATGACCTGCAGATTAGTCTGTAACACAAACTCATAAATTTCTATGTATTATCATCATGTAATTGCATATAATCATTATTTCAATTAGGTATCCATTTACCAACAACTTAACATCAAATTTTTCAAGTTAGAAATAGATCTCATAATATCCCATAATTCAATTTCAACACCCCTTCATAAAATTTTCATTTATCAAATATATTGCATCATATCCAACACCATTCTACTAGCATTTAAACCTTCATAGGATTCACATTCACACAATATGTCACATCATATCCATCATCATTAATAACACTTAAACATTCATAAATTTACATTCACATAGTAGATCGCATTCTATCCATCATCATAAATATCATTTAAACATTCATAAAATTTACATTCTCACAATATATCGCATCATAACCATCATTATTAAAATACATATAACATTCATAAAGGTTCATACGTCTTAAAATTTTAAGTGTATCATTCAATAGTTTCACTAATAAAAAATAGAAAATAAAAGTATGTAGGCCTTAGGTAATCCTAACTGTCTAAGTCAAAATGTGGTGTTACATACACCCCACCTCCGAGAAACATATTCTTGAGGTGGTCAAAAAAAGTGAGGGATAGTCTCGTCGTAGTGTCTCGGCGTCTTCCCAAGTAGCAGATCATGGACTATACTTGTCCCATTGGACCTTAACTTGGTATACCAGACGGTTCCTGAGCTGTCGAACTCTATGGTCCAATAGGAGTAATGGTTCTACCATGAGAGTTCCCACGTACGATACCTGCAGTTCCTTCCAATTTAGTTTATGTGATTCATTAGCAACATAATGACATAAAACAGATACATGAAATACATTATAAGTTTTATGCAAGTGGGGTTGTAGTACGAGACGATAGACAACGAGTCCAATTTTCTCTTGGATTTTGAACGGTCCTATAAATCGAGGTGACAAATTTTTCCCCTTCCCAAACCATATGGTACTCTTATTAGGCCTGATATGAATGAAAACTTGGTCTCCCACTGCATAAATTTGGTTGGTCCTGTGTGCATCCGCATAACTTTTCAGCCTATCCTATGCTTCCTTTAGTCTCTACCTAATCTGAATCACCTGTTCCTCCATCTCTTGAATCAATTCTGACCCAACTATTACTGGGTATTCTAGTCTATCCCAACTCAATGGCATTCTGCATGGCCTTCCATATAGAGCTTCGTAGGGTGGCATTCCGATGGAGCTATGAAAATTTTTATTGTAGGCAAACTCTACCAAAGGTAGGTACTTCTCCCACTAGGTTTGATTATCCATGACATACATCTTGAGCATGTCTTCCATGACTTGATTTTCTCTCTCGTTTTTCCCATCAGTTTTAGGATGATAAGCTGTGCTTGAGTTCAACTGAGTCCCCAAATCTGACTGCAAACTTGTCCAAAACCTAGAAGTGAATCTAGAGTCCCTATCTGAAATGATCTTCTTAGGTATCCCATGCAAACAGATAACCTCACTTATAAACACACGTTCCACATCAGTGACATCGTAAGTGTCTCTAACCAGAATAAAATGAGCACACTTGGTTAACTTATCCACTATCACAAGAATGGCATTGTGTCTATGAGATGTGACGGGAAACCCAACAACAAAATCCATAGAGATGACTTCCCACTTGGACATAGGAACATCATGTGGTTGTAGGAGGCCTGTCGGGTGATGGTGATCGACTTTCACTTGTTGACACTCTAGGCATTTGGCGACGAAATGGACTATTTTGTGCTTCATGCCTACCCAGAAGAAGAGCTTCTTCATGTCTATACATCTTTTTCACACCCGGATGCGCACAATAAAGTGCTCTATGGGATTCCTTTAGTATGATGCTTCGAATATCCCCATCTTCAAGGATGTACATTTTTCCTCGATATCTGAATACTTCGTCTTCTTCCAAACTATATCCTTCATACTTTGGATCTAACTGCCTCCCGCTCTGGAGGTTTGAAGTAACCTCTAAATACCAACTATCTCCTTGGAGTTGCATCAACACATGTTCCCTCAGATTGAGTTTTAAGGGTATCAAGGAGAAGACACATGATCTCCTACTCAAGGCATCTGCGACCACATTTTCCTTTCCCTTGATGTATGAAATACCAAAATCATACTCACTCATTAACTCATTCCATCGCCTTTGTCTGGAATTCAGATCCCTTTGAGTGAAGAGATGTTTTAAACTTTGATGGTCCATTTTGAGCTCCAAGTTTTGCCCCACAAGATAGTGCCTCCAAAGTTTCAGAGCTAGCATTACAGCTACCAACTCTAAATCATGAGTCGCGTATAGCTCTTCGTGTTTCTTCAACTTCCTTGATGCATAAGCTATCACTCCTCCATCCTGCATTAGCACAGCCCAAACAACCCTTGCTTCGAGGTGTCGGTGCAGACTGTGAAGTCCTTTTCCATATCCGACACTCGTAGAATTGGCGCACTAGTTAGTAACCTCTTAAGCTCAATGAATGCACAATCACATTCTTCTGTCCATTCATACCTGACCCCCTTGCACTACAAGGTGGTGATGGGTTTCGCTATTTTGGAGAATACCTCCACAAATCTCTAATAATAACCTGCTAGCCCCATGAAGCTTCTCACCTCATGCGCATTTTTCGGCACTGGCCACTCCATAATGGCCTTTACCTTTTCTGGGTCCACATAGATTCCTTCACCGGAAATGATATGACCTAAATAATGAATTTCTTTCTGGAAGAAGGAACACTTTGACAACTTCCCATATAATTTGTTCTCTCTAAGGCAGGACAACACTACTCATAAATGTTCCTCATGTTCTCTTTCATTTTTGGAATAGATGAGGATGTCATCTAGAAAGACTTGTACAAAATGATCTAAGTACTTCTGGAATACATCGTTCATGAGGCTCATGAATACTATTGGTGCATTGGTCAATCCAAAAGGTACTATGACAAACTTGTAATGTCCAAACTGAGTTCAAAAGGAAATTTTTGGGATGTCGCCTTCCTTAATCCTTAACTGGTGATACCCTGATCGCAAATCAATCTTTGAGAATATTGCTTCTCCTTTCATTTGATCGAAGAGGTCATCTATTTGTGACATTGGGTACCTATTTTTCACTGTAGCACGATTCAAGTCCCTGTAGTCTATACACAGTCGTAAGGATCCATCCTTCTTCTTTAAAAAAATTACTGGTGCGCCCCAAGGTGAGACATTGGGCCTTATTATCCCTAAGT
The DNA here is from genome assembly GCA_009831015.1 of Picea engelmannii. Lineage (NCBI taxonomy): Eukaryota > Viridiplantae > Streptophyta > Pinopsida > Pinales > Pinaceae > Picea > Picea engelmannii. The sequence continues at coordinate 145,477 of ML779539.1, forward strand.
CCAATAACTCTTTCAATTGCATTTGCAACTCACAAAGTTCCTGCACTTTCATCCGATGTGGAGTTTTGGAAATTGGTTCTGCACCAGGTTTTAGCTCAATGGTAAAATCAAGCTCCCTCTCAGGAGGTAACCCTGGTAATTCGTTCGGAAAAACATCCTTAAATTCAGAAAATATCGAGTACTGATTCAATGAGGGTCCCTTCCTTTCGTTCACTACTTCCACTACATAAAGTCAACATGCTTGCCTCAAGAATTGCTTAACCTTCATAGTTGAGATAAAGCGTAATGACACTTTTCTCCGTACACCCTGAATCTCTACTGGCCTTCCTTCGTCGTCGACACAAAGTACCCTTTTTGCGAAACAATCTACCAAAGCTTGATGAGTTGCTAACCAATCCATTCCAATGATTAGGTCGTATTCCCTGAGAGTAGTGATATATACCTTCAAACTAGTAGTACACACTCCTAGGTCTACTATACAATTATCAACGCTAGGTCCTATCGCTTGTTTTTCCCCCGAAGCCATCTCGACCTGTTTAAAATCATCATGGTCGTAGGTTGCCAACCCACTCTTTTCTAATGCAGATGGCGAAATGAAACTATTTGTAGCACCAGAATCAAATAAAATCTTAACGTTGATATGATTTAGCATACTTGATGACTCCACCATAGTGGATTGATGTTCGGCCTGGCAATTATTAACCGCTACATAAATATAGTGGATGCTACTTGCTCTTCCCATCGGGGCCTTTCCTTCTCTATGCACGAATCCTGATTGTAACTTTGGGCAGTCATGCTGGTAATTGGGTCCTCCACATCCCTAACAAGTAACACGAGATTGAACCTGTGCACTGTTATGTGGTTGTTTCTGAAATGAGTTCCTTCCCCTGGAACCCCTTCCCCTACTAGTTGTTCCCTAATATGGTCGTGGACCTGTCTACGTCATTGGTTATGAAAGAGATGTTGCACTCACTGCCATTGAAATCCCTGCGGTTACTATCCTTGGTGAAACTCTGTTACCATATGGAACTGGCCTTGAGACCCCTCCTCTGGGAAATGTCCTAGGGGTCTTCCCGATGAATCTAGGATGATGCGGAAATGTCAGTCTTGTACCCCCGATACTTGTCTATAAACATAAGATACTCTCTTTAGGTGATTGGCTAGGTTAGGATTAAGTGTCTAAGCTTGATTTCTTCACCTAAGAAAACTATTGACTCTCTTGCCCAGTAGTTATGATAGCCTTGTGCCATACTTGCCAATTCCTCTAGCTTACTTTCCTAGTGTGTATGTCGCCTCCTTCCCGCTTGTCCTAGTCTAAGTCCTTTAAAATTTTCTCTTACAACTAAATATCCTTCGATGCTTGACTCGTGGGCTCTCCTTGGTGCATTGTACATATGTGTTGAATTGTGTGTCTCAGTGGCTGCAGGTGCAATTCTTGAGGATTGTAGAGTGGCTTTTAGGCATTGGAGCTTAGCGCTTGGCTTTAACTGGTGGAATGGAATGGAAGGGCTCGACGACTGGCTCCTTCAGTTGTGTGTAAGGTCTCGTGAGCTTGATGCTTGGATAACCAGAAATTATTCTTCAGGGTAGTACCTTGCTACTATTGATAATTAAATTATTTATATGTGAATTTATTTTGTAAAAGTGATATGTGTGGCAGGTTGGTGGTTGGTCATGTCTTAAGGCTTAAGCGGTGGGTGGTCGTATGATGCAGTGAGCCTGAGGCTATGCATTGAAGCTTGGTGCTTGTGCACTCGGATTTGGTTCTTAGCTCGTGGACTTGGAGACTGGGCCTCGGGTGAAATACTTTGAAATTTATTATTAAATTAATCACCCTTATACATTATTAAATTTCTTTTTAAATTAAAAACCCATAGTGTGGTGTAGTGGTTGGCGCGAATGTGTGGGGCCATTGGGCTACTTGGAGGTCATGAGTTCGACTATCGGGGAGTCAAATAATCTTTTATAATTTTTTCTACTTATACACTAATTAAGCCTAATTAACTCAATTCATATTATATTATTTTAATGAATTCAAATAAGTAAATATTTTTAAAATAAAACAAATGTGAAAACAAATATAAAAATAATAAAAATAAATAAAAAGAAAAGTTATTTTAAAATAATATTAATTTATGTTTTATAATTACATTTGTTTTGAAAGTTATTAATATATAAATATATACAAATATCTATATAAATAAATAAATAACTGTATACACGCATCGTAATTAATTTTAACAAAAAGATAAAAACAAATAAAAAAAAATAAAAAAACAACTCGAATAACCCTAGGGCATCGTGAGACCTCGCATGTGGCCCATGTGCCCCCTTCCCTCTTTTCCCAGCTGTCCAAACCTAGAATAAAATAATAGTAAAAATATAGAAAGTTATACAAACCCTAAACAAACCCTAACCCCGAATTCATTCCTTCTTTTTTCTAATTCCAGAACATGGTTTTCCTTCTCAACTCAGTGCTTGGGCGTTTGGTCTCGGATTGGTTGAGCACTCAGCTCGCTCGGCTTGACGTGTAGTGTAAGAGAAAATGCCTCTTGCAGGCTCTTCTCTTGGCCATGGCTTGTTCAACTCGGCGCTTGTGCATTTGGGCGTTGGCTTGTATTTTTTTTTTGTTTCAAATTCTTTTTTCACAAAGGCTCTATCATGGGCTCCTCCTTCTTGACAGCTTGGTGTTTGGCACAAGGCTTTGTGTTATATGGTAGGTGCTTGGTTGTTTCCATAATTGTTTTAGAGGTTGTGTTGTTTTGTGGAAATGACTTGTGTTGTTGTTGTTGGGCACTGGTGCGTTGGCTATTGGTTTTTTTATTACTAACAAAAAAATGTTTCCTATGTGTGCAGCGTGATCCTCGGCCATGGATTTGTGATGGTCATTAGCATATGTGTTTGGCTACCGTATGTGTTTGGTGCTGGTTTGCAAGGATGCTTGTTGTGGGCTTCTCCCTTGGCTCGCACATGGTGTTTACTGCCTATTTTTCTGCTACAAATTCACCCAGGCCAATTTGAAATCTGTAAATTAATTGTTCGTATGGATATCTATCAAAACTTCAAACCTACCATATGGAACTATGAAACGATGAATCAAATCATTGATATGTGGCGCAGATGTCACTAATTCCGAGGCCCTCATACGTGACGATGCTTCTCATCTGCATCTCACTCTGCCCTGGTGCCGACGAATGAAGAGGAATGCATCACCCTTGTGCATGCAATTCGTTATTGTAAAAAAAATGGGTATTCAAGAGTTTAAAAACGAATATGATTATCGGTGTTGGTCCACCCCAGCTGTGATGCGTGCTTGGATGGAAGAACAAGACAAGCATCTAATCCAGGTGACCACAGAGATACAAAGGTAGATATAAATTGGAATCCAGTGTTGTTTTATTGTTTCATATCCATAGCATATAGCGGACCTAGTTCCAGGTTCAGATTCAGAGTCTTTTAATCCCAGCCCTACTAGTGCTCATTATCCATCACCCAGAACTCCACATCGAGAGCTTCTCTATGATCCCACATCATGATAACAAGTCCTTCTCTTTCTCCTTTGAATCTGCCACCATGCACTGAGCGTGCCTCCCAGGCTCGAGAATGGCATGCTTCCTCTCTCTCTTGAAGCTATAGCAATGTCTCCCAGCTATCACTATCTTTATAATATAATGTATTACCATTAGCTTCGCAGGGCAACATCTACGGCTCTTAAGCCAATAGAAATACTCTATGTAAGAGGCTATCTATATACGATGTATTCTCTTTCTCTCTTCTAGTCATCCTAATCCAAGGATGATGAAGGCCTTAAATGTGTGGTTTGGAACTAGGAATGTGCAAGGAGAATTGTTTATTAATTATTATTATTATTATTTTTCTTCACTTGCAGGTTGCATGGAGCTAGAACTTGTTTTTGGAGCTTGTCCCTCAAGCCCAGACTTATATATGCGCTTATATATATATCTTTTTTTTTATATGTTTACAAAAATGTTTATTTATAAATCTGTTTTAGAAATTCCTTGACTATGTATATAAATATATTCGTTTACATAGGTTTGTATATATGAAGCAAGAGTTAAAATTTATTTTTAACTCTTCAATAAGTATATTATTATACCATTTATATTTTCAATGTGTGTATTATTTACATATATATATATATGTATCTAACAAAAAAAAATTGTGGGCTTTGCTTGTCGGTTAGGTGGGACTGGAGCTTGGATTTTCATCTAATTAATGGTTTCAGGGTTTCACCATAACTAAACATAAGTGTTTAAATTCTGGGTGGGGTTTGTTTAAATTTTTGGGTGGGTAGGTAGGCCCTTGGTTCCAGATTTTGAACCAGGGATCTGATACCATGTGTAGGGACCTTACTTAATTAAATCCAAAATTTTGTACATCTAAACATACAATTCCTTTCTCATACATAAAAAATTCATTCACCATCATATAAGCATAAATATTCAGTAGAAATTAAAATTTATCCACAGCATGAAAATAACTTAGCAAATTCATAATTAAAATACCTCCTTCTGATGCTAATTCTCGTTGCTCTGGTTGTCCTTTCCCTGCTTCCTTGCCCAGCCTGATGCACTGACCCAACTCTGCCCAAACTGGATAACCTCCCAACCAGCTAGGAGCAGCCTGTCTGGATCCCTAGCTCCAGGAAACCAAAAATAATCCTGGCCCCCATGCCCAAAACCCCCAGCAACTCATTGCCCCCTACGATGGTTCACCAAAACTGCAGAACCCAACAACAGAATAAAAAAATCCAAACCAGAACTACAGTCTCTCCTCTCCCATAACTCTTCCTTCCCCCTATTCTCATCATGCCCTCCCGTGGGACTCTTCCCCCGTCATATCTTCCCCTTCACCGACTCTCCTCCCCCTCATTAATTTCCTTATCTCCTCCTTTATTACCTTATCCCCCTTCTTTAATTTCCTTATCTCCTTCTTTATTACCTTATCCCCCTTCTTTAATTTCCTTATCTCCTTATTTATTACCTTATCCTTAATTTAATGCTTCATTCCCCCCTTGCATAGGTAAAGTATTTAATAAAATAAATTAAAATTATTAACCCCTTTAATTCATTACTCAAATAATTAATGAGTCAATTAATTAATTAATTAATCATTGATAGATATGAACAAGTAATTAATAAATAAATAAATAATTTATGTCACTAATTTATGATAGCATGGGATGAGCACAACCACTTTTTGGGAAAATTGATATTCAAAGATTGCATGAAAGAAAACGAAATTCGAGTGGGTATTGAGGAAATTTTTTACAAGAGATTTTTAGGAAGCAAGAGGAGAGCTTAGTATTGAGAAAGAGCACCATACATTCTATAGTCATCAGAGATTTTTTACAAGATGATTTTTGGACAAGGGAGAGATTGGTTCCAAAAAATAGCACCAACCATGTTGTGCTTGATGGAATCCATGAGAGGGCTGGGTTTTATGCCAAGAATCAGGTAGTATGTCTCTAATTTTATTTCATGTAGAGGAAAATCACTCAAGAGCTTATGGATGGTTGGTGTGAGCACTCCATTGTTACAACTAAGGCCCACCTTGTGTTGTAGCCTTGAAGGGAAGTGGGATAGCCAAAGGGACTAGGTGGAAGAGAAGGGGATCCCATTCCTTGGGTTGTGCATGTTGAGGGGAACGAGTGTTGGAAAATTAGAATTGTTGTAGGAGTTAAAACCTAGGTTTTAGGCTATTGTGTGTGGAAAATGGACAACTAGGAGGGATAAAACTCCTTATCTACTCATATCCCTAGCTCATAGGTGGTTTTTTGTTGAGAGAAATGGAACAATAAGCCTATTGTTGGGAGGAATGTCCTATGTACACATCTAGTTGGTGATTTCTCAAAAGATATGTTCTTTGTTATATTTGCATGTTTAATTCTAATGTGCAAATTGACTATTTGAATTGGTTTGTTTTCTTGATTAGTTACATTCATGAATTTTTAATATGCTATTAGATGTATGAGAAATTATGGTCCCATTGACATTGTTAATTTTATTGCATTTGGTAGTTTTAATTAGTTTAGTACGCTTGGTACTTTACAAAATTTACCATTTGATTTAGATTTAATTTAATATTTTGGTATGTGAAATGTATTATATGCTTCAATTAAGAATAAAACATAATTTAAATGTTCATAATCATTTGTCAATAGTCCTTTTTATGGATTTTAATCATTAAGAGAAAAAGGTGAGGGTATTAAGAATCTAAATTTGAATGGTCACTTCCTTGGGTCATAAATTTTGTATATGAACTTTGTTTAATGATATACCATTGAATTAACAAGATCTTTAATATAATGTTTTTTTTTTTATATCGAATAGAAAATATTGAAATGTTTATTTTTTAACATCTATATATAAACACCCCGGATGGATTGACACATCGCGCATCAAAACCACCTGGGATGGAGCTAGGCCTGGCCATAAATGATACAGGTTGACTCCCATCCCCTCAACATTAAGGATGGGACCTGGCCCCAACTAGCAATTTCACCACAGGGGACTTCTCCCTCATGTGAGCAGTCCAAAGATGCAGTCAGTTAACATGGGAGAGTTAATGGAGGAGTTTGCCCCATTGCTCCATCCAATTATGAACATTCCTCACCATGGATTCATCCAGATTGATTTTGGCCAGCACTAGACAGGAAATTGTGAGCTCTGGTGTAGCCACTAGAACACCCTCTGCATTTTATCCATCCGAATTTTCATTCCAATGCCACGAGAATGAGGGAAGCCATGTTGTGGCTCTGCCTGGTACACCTTTTCTTCTCATCGTAAGAGACAATACCGGATGGAGTGCACATTGTCTATGGCCCAGACCCAACTCGTGCGTAGGGAAAAATTTGTCAAAACGCCTCCCATGGTGTACGTGGAGGAGGTCTTCCCGGAGTAGCCAATTTAGGCTCCTCTTGAGCATCTTATTTTCACTATGCCTGATAACTGGTAGCCACCAAGTAGCCTCTTGGGGGAAGCCACATTGGTCGTCATTGTGGAGCAGCAAAGTCATAGTAGAGGGGATGCAAAATTGGAAGAGTTTCCCACTTGATACATAGAGGAGGAGACTCTATAGGAGTTGGATTCTCATAATGTTGCACTCGCAGCTGGATACACCTCAGCCAAAGGCATGGAGAGTGACAAGGAAAATAAAACAAAGTCATAGGGTCAGAGAGAAGACATGGAGCAACATAGCGAGGTAGCACCAAGCAAGGTAGTGAAGAACAGGTCAGGTGGCAAGTTGAGGGAGGGTGGTAAGGTCCTCATGCCACCTCCCATCTCGTTCATGCAGGAACAGTGGCATGTCCCACCATGATTTTTCCACCCAGAGCACCTTGAATTGATGTTCAATTTGAGGATCTAGATGGCGGACCAAGTCCATCGTGGCACCATCGTGAGGCAACGTCTGGATATGTTATACGACACCTTCTCTAATGTGCCAGCAGTGTAGATATTCCCAACCTGTGTGCAACCTTTCGTGATGCCAGCTAGGGAGGGATCACATGATGAAGATGTCGACATGGTCACCTCTAAGGCCACCGGGTAATTGGTTATGGTTATGCTTCTGGTTATGGTCTAATTTCTTATGGTTGTGCTTTTTCTTATGGTTCTAGAGTCAGTCAAGACTGTTTTGTCATGGTCTAAGCTATTTGTATTTTCTAAACTTTCGGTTACAGTTCAAACTATGGGATGCCATCCGTCCTGATTTCATATGGGTAGGACAGATGGTTGACCGCCTATTTTTGACAAGGATAGAATTAGCTGCGAGTTGTTCCAGTTTCCGCTAATTTGGTGGAACAACTGGAAGCCTAGGAATAGTTGTATTTTTTGGTACTTAATATAGCAGGATATACCTCTCTTTTTTACTTAAAACAAAAAACAAAAAAACATCAATATATCAACATTGAAGAAGGTAAGAAACAAATGTGTAAATACTTGGTAAATTAAAAAAAATAACAAAATGAAAAAAATGTCTATGTGATCATACTAAATTCAATATAAGCATTGCATTTGTAACCAAATATAGTGGTGAGTGTACCATTCACATTTCATGGCCCCAATAGGGGATGTAGTTATGATCATATTGGGGCTTATGGAGACTCTGTCATAATACTGCCTCTTGTAGTATTGATACATGAATTCTTAGTAGGGGTAATATTTTACCCAAATAGTTATTAGACTCATTCAAGCTATGCTTACATATTTAGAGTCGGTTATTTTATTATATTGTTCTTCACATGTTCCTCATTTAGATTGTAGAAGGTAAAGGTAAGGGTGTTGTTGAAGGTCTTGAGCCCAAAATTACACATATATTCAACCCTCTAGAGATGGGAACCTAAGCTCAATTTTTGGTAGACTAAGTACACATTTTTAAACAATGCTATAATCCAAGTTATACGCCAAATTTTTAAACAATGATTATATGTGTTTATTACCTAAATGGTTACATTTAATTTCATAACATAAAGTTCCAACTAAAAAGAGTTGTCGATGTTGAAATTACATGGGAAAATAAGTGGCACTGATAATTTTTCATATCGATGCAATCCCATGAAGGATCACCTCTATGGCACATGTACACATCGATACAATCAAGTGTATATAGTTTGAGACTCGAATATTCATTTAATTTTTAATGATAATGTCTTTTAATAATCATTTAATCTCATGTTTCTATGGCATTAACATGGATGTTCATGGTATCTAAGTCACTAACATGGATGTGAAAACCAATATCGCGTATACAAAATTACTTTTCAGTATACACATGTAACTTGATTCACAGTTAAAATTTTGAATGTGTTGTCGACATAAATTTTGTATTAAAATTTTAACCAACTTAATTTTAAATTTTAATTTCAATATTTTAATACATTATGGTTCTATCACTTTTATATTATTTATGACTTCATAATATTTTTTTAATTAATTTAAAATTATTTATAACTTTTATTTTTATGTTAATTATTTACATGATTTTCCTAATTTCAAATCAAAACTTTTTCACATATCATCACTCATTATAATGATTTAAAAATGATACATTCAATGAAATAATGACCATATTCACATTTTACCTTCCACATTGATTAAGTATTATATACAAAAGTATCAACCATCTCAGAAGAAAAAAAAAAAAAAAAACTAAACTTGCATTACATATAAGATATATGACTAATTAACTTTAATATGTTCTAATAAAGTTTAACTTTTTCACATATAGATTATTAATTTTCTACAAGGTAATTATTTAAAAATACACATTCAATGAAATAATGACAATATTCACATTCCACATTGAAAAAAATATTATATATAAAAGTATCAACCATCTAATAAAAATGGAATTTAAACTTACATTACATATAATAAATGTCACTAATTTACTTTAAGATTTAAGATTTGTAAATTATTGATTCAAAATTCTTAAAACATCATACATTAAAAGAATCTATCACATTTGTGATATTAGGGTTGAATATGAAAAACACTCTCCTAGAATATCTTAACTATATCCAAATTAAATTACAATCTAAAAAAAAATTAAATAATCTATTATGTGTATTAAGGTCTAAGAAACCAATATTTATCTCACTTTAATCATCATCATCAATAATGTAATAGATTAAATCTAGCAAGCACGCCTCCAGATAAATCGGGGTGAAAATCGATCTTGAAACCTCTTTTACATATTTTCTTCCATTTACATGACATTTACCAATCGGTCTACACCCATACAGACATCTAACATTTATATATAATTATAACGATGTATAAAGATGATCGTTAATATTTACAAATCAAACATTCCATTTCCTGACGGTTAAGATGGTCGTCCATCTCTGTTGTTTACAAAATCACTTTTGTTTCCTGGACCCCCATAGGGATAGTACCATTTAGCATAATTGCTCTTTTTCTCCTCTGTATATACTCGACGATCCTTAACTAGAATAGGGGATGCCTGAATTACAATTTGGAAGCTGCTTCTTTAAATTCCACAAAACCATAACTGGATAGACCTCCTTCCCTACTCCAAAACTTGGACACCAGAAGGCTTAATTGCACCGAAATTCTTCATCATCTCCTCAACTTGGGAATGGGTAATATTTACAGGAAAGTTTTTGATAAAAACTTAGCACCCCGTTCCTTATACAATGTTGTTATCTGTCATATTGAGAGGAGTGGAACTTAATGATTTATTATCTCTTGCTTCTTTCTCCCTCACAAATACTTCACGTCCTCGAATTAGAATAGGGGAAGCCCGAACTGCAGTTTGGAATGAGGCTGCTTCTTTAAAATGAACAAAATTGAAACACGATACACCTCTTTGCCTACTCCTAACTTAAAACCCTAGAAGGTTTTATCGCCCCAAACTTATTCAACTCTTGCTCAACTTGGGCAGGAGTAATATTCACAGGAAAGTTGTTGATAAAAATAGAGCACCCACTTATTTCTGTAGTGCTTCTACCTGTCATATTGATAGAAGTGGAATTTGGAGTAGAAATGGAAGTAGTTGATGGACGTTGAGCAGAATTTCGTGTAGCTCTGGTCTTCACAAGAGGTGGTTTCTTGAGTGCAATAGTGGGTTGTGTTGCATTGTTTTTAAGAATTGAAGCATAGGACATTTTGGGTGCTTATTGAACTACAACTAGAGTTTCTTGAGCAGGACCAGGAGGCCCTCTATTGTGAGCATGTTCAATTGTTGATCCATTTTTGCCAACTGAGCCTTGTGGGACTTCCCTCTGCTACATGTCATTATCATGTACCCCTTCAACAACAGGATCAGTATCCTCCACCATTTTCGTGGATTGCTCAATCCCACAATTTTGAGCTTGAGCTTCAACTACTGGTTCATAATTAACAACTGGATTTGAGATAGGATTTGCTTTAGCTGCATCTTATACAAGATTTTTCTCAATCACGCCATTCTGAGAATGAGCTTTAACATCTGGTTTAGAATTAACAACTGGCTCTGAGAAATGATTTTCTTTGGCTGCATCTTCTACAAGATTTTTCTCAACCACACCATTCTGAACTTGAGCTTCAACTACTGGTTCAGAATTAACAACTAGCTCTGAGACAGGATTTGCTTTGGCTGCATCTTCTACAAGATTTTTCTCAATCACACCATTCTAAGATTGATCTTCAACAACCGGTTCAGAATTAACAATTGGCTCTGAGACAGGATTTGCTTTGGCTGCATATTCTACAAGATTTTTCTCATACACACCATTCTGAGCTTGAGCTTCAACTACTGGTTCAGAATTAACAACCGGCTCTGAGACATGATTTGCTTAGGCTGCATATTCTACAAGATTTTGCTCAATCACACCATTCTGAGATTGAGCTTCAACAACTGGTTTAGAATTAACAACTAGATCTGAGATAGGATTTGCTTTGGCTGCATCTTCTACAACATTTTTCTCAATCACACCATTCTGAGCTTGAGCTTCAGCTACTAGTTCAGAATTGACAACTGGCTGTGAAACGAGATTTTCTTTGTCTGCATCTTCTACAAAATTTTGCTTCTGTTGTTGCGGTTCATCATCCAAGTACCTAACGATATCATTCAATACGAAGTGTTCCTTTTCCTGGGGAGCCAAGAAAAAGGATTGAGTGAATTTTTTTGCTCCACTGTTTTTAAAGGTAATAAATCCACTTACCAAAAATAGTAAGGAATTGTTATAAGACACTTGTGAATCAACGGTCTTGATCTCAACCTTTGACGCTCTGTAATCCATAGATGTTACCAGCTGATTGATACCCTCCATAGTTGTTACTGACAACATTTTTCTATTGGGTTTTGGGCGACCAAGTATGCTATAATCCTTGTAAAATTTGTATAGCAATTAAGGTGACCGAACAAGAACATCGTAATACTCATTGGCAAAGACACCCCCAATCATTCGCACATCAGGAACAACAGCCATGACAACTTGTTGGATGGCAATTTGCCCTGTCAGAAAATTAATAGATTGAATTCTCTCCAACAAAGGGGAATGGTTCATCTTCGAATCCAAGGATGGGAGTAGAGAGAACGATCAAACCCAGCTCTTAGTGAAAACCTCATATGGGTACTAGTGTTTTTTGTGATTAAATTTTGTAAGGTGTCTTGATAACCTTATTTATACCTAATTATAAAAGCCCATTAATTCATTTTCTTTGATCATCGTGTTGGCTGAGTGGGGTGTCAACCATGGTAGATTATGTTATGTTCTTGTTATAATACATGGCGAGCTCTAGAGAGAACAACGCAATCAAATGGATTATTTGTTATCTTGGGTATCATGGTTTGCAAAAAGTGGTCCCGGCATAGCATCTAGTGGGTTAAATAAGCAAGTGTCGTAACTGATTCCTCCAACAGGAAGGAATGCCTCAATCAATACAAATCCATCCGTCATGATGCAGTCTCAATGGTCCAACGGTGGTCTTTCTAAAAATAACTGTGTTTCTAGTTGTTCTAGTGCGTTATTCTAATGGTCGGGGCACCTCCAACGGTCATGTCGCTTCACTGTGGCGAAGTCCAATTCTGCATGGTTTTGTTATTTCGAAAAGGTTCAAATTCTGCATATCTTCCTCCTGCGAAGTCTTTTCTAGAACTTGATGTAGTTTTTCTAACTTGGCTTTCTTGTTACGGAGCTTCCTTTCCTTCTTTCCTTTGATCCAAGTCTGTGGATTCCTCTTTACATTCTTCTTCTTATCTTTTCTTAGCATGGTGACTTTGCATTGTTGATGTTCTTTCAAAGGGTTGAGAGATAATACCTCTTTTCTTAATAGGTCCTGGGTGGACATACTTTCTTCTTGCATGGATAGGTCCTTTAAACCTTCTTGCGCTCTTTCAACTTTTATAGCTACTTCTCTTTCATTTTGCTAATTTGACTCAACTTCTCATTCTTCTAACAATCGATCTATTCTTTTAGCTATGAGGTCCCTTAGTTCTTTCTTTTTTGTTCTGTAGCTTCCTCCTTTGTTTTCCTTCTGATCTTGTATTTCTCAATCCAAGTATTTCCTAATAAAAGGGGGAAAGGGGCGTTGTTCTCAACAAACCTAATAACTTCAAAGTCCTCTTTTGTTGATGTTTCATAAGAAATCATAAGTATATTAGTAACTCTTCCACATAGGGTTATCATTTTTCTTTTAAACAATTATATCCTTCCCAATGAAGGTATCATAGTAGGCTTTCACAAAATTTCCCAAGTTCTTTCTGGCATAATGTTCACATGTGTTTCTTCATATAATACACAGTCTATGTCGAAGTTTTATATTCTTGTAACTATGCATTGTTTTTCTTTCAAGATATCTAGTAAATTGATGTCTCTGTGATCATCCATTTCTTCTTTTAACTGTATGAACATAGTCTCTTATTCTTTTTCTGTATGATTCTTTAACATATCCTTAGTCTCTTGACCTTCTTTATAGTTTTCTTGTCTCATGTCCATATTTTCAACTTTAGCAATCATCCTTGGGAAATCCTCAACCTCATGACCAATAGCTTTACAACAAAGACAAATAGGACCTGTACTAGGGCATTCCTTAGAAAGATATCCCGGCCTTCTGCAATTATAACACAGTGTCAATCCTCTCTTTATTTTAACTGAGCCCTAGCCTCTCTTGTACTGTGCACTAAGATCACAGTGTTGGACGTGCAATCTGTTAAAGTTCTTTCTAGGTTCCTGCATACACTTATTAGACCAAAAATTATTTCTATGCATAGGAATACCATATCTTTCTCTATTGCTATCAAATTTATTCAGATCAACTCTTTCTCCTAACTGTACCCTAGTTTTCAGACTAGGACAAAATCTATCAAATAGACCTAGATTCATACTTTCAAAGAAAAAATTTCCACTTATATTACGTTTACCAGAGCACAAAACTTTAAGATCTTACCTCTTTTCTTCATATCGGGTTCCTTTCTTAGTATAGAGCTTCGCAAGTCAAGTAGAATATTGCGCACTACAACAACATATCTACGCACAAAGATTTCTCTTTTATTCAGTTCCCAGAAATCATAGTTTCAGGTCCCGACAATGGAACCATTTGTTGGCACAAGGGCAAACCCAAAGCTCAACGCTTCAACAACACACCAACAAAACCCTAACTACCGGCCCTTTCGGCAACACCTGCGAAGCAGATGAAGTCTCACACAAGGTAGAGGAAGGGGGGGTGTAGGACTCAGGCATCTACAACCAAGCTAGAATACAAATATGTGATTACAATACTTAACAGAGCACTTAGCCAACAATATGCACTAGATTATGGTTCTCATTTGCATCGCAGATTAGCCCTTATTACAGATCAACGCAGTAACAATCAAGATCAAACACTTCCAATCACTTAGAAAATAGCATTAGCTCGGATATAGAATTCATTCACACCATTAAGCACTAATATACAACATCAGATGCATTCATTATACATAACAACAACATTGCTAAGCAAATAACTGCATAAACAACATCACACAAAACACATCAAGACACAGGATATACGTGGTTCACCCTAATGTGGGGCTACATCCACCAACTTCTTCTTTTTCTTTATTAGTCTTCAACATTCTTACATTCATGTGCTCCTATGCACAAAGCCATAGAGCCCAACTCCACAGATAATAGGAGATCTCCGAGTTGGCGCCATATCCTCCTTCCCAAAACTAGGACAAAGTAGAGAGCCGACTCCTTAATAGCACAAAGCCTTACTTTACACAACCAGATTGCACTAAGCCAAACATACTCTTTGCACATAGCCAACACTACTCTTACATCACTTAGCTACTTCTTATTTAAACATTTACAAAAATGCCTAAACATGGGTAAACCCATGGGCCGACATCACATATCCTGTTACATAAACCCTAGTAAACCCTTTGCAAGGTCCACAAGCTTGCAAAACAAGAGAGATACTGCTATCTTCGCTTCCCCTGGGCGCACCATCTTTGTCCAGCCTGTCGAAGTCCCAAAAGTGGTCAAATGCGACCAATATTTCCTTAAAAATTCATCAAGGGCCAACAACGAGGTGCTAGGGGAGGAGGCATGACGCCTCTTGTAGCATCCGCGCCCAAGGGGTCTAACCCCTAGGGAGACGAACAAATTGTCGGGAAGGAACATATAGATGTGGGTGATGTGATTGGGATGATGAGGTCCTTTTAGTGGATGTCTGAGGCACTGATTAGCCGTTTGTATAGAAATAAGGCCAGGGCACCAACACCCCCTGAGGGTCCATTGAGCTCTCCAGTCGAAACTAGTAGAATTCACTGCGAAATCGAGAAGGTCAAATTTCTTGAGTTCTTTGGTGCCTTGGATGGTGCGGTCATCAAGTAATGGCTGGAGAATATGGCAATGTGCTTTGAAATTCGTGACTATACCTCCAACATGAAGATCCACATGGAGGTGTTTCAACTTAAGGGGAGCACTCTTATATGATGGAAGACGCTCCTTCTTCAATTGAACATGGTCGTCGAAGACATGTCATGGTAACTACTCGAGGAATGGTTCTGAGAGAGGTATCTATCGGAGGAATTCATTGAAATTCACCTCAACGAGTTCAACGCCTTGCGATAGGGTAGCCGTATAGTGCGTGAGTACGAGGCCCATTTTATGGAGCTACTTCGGTATGCTCCTCACCTCAATACCTAGAAACTTAAGGTCAACAGGTTCTTGTTTGGCATTAATGTCAACATTCGTGCAAAGGTTAGGATTTTGATGCTTCAAACCTTGCACGATGTTGTCCAGAAGGCCCTCATAGTAGAGGAGGAGCTTATCATCGGGGTTTAGAGTAGGACTCTAGCGAGACCAACAGGGAAAGTGTCATTTGGTGCGCAACAGCATCAAACGCCAACTAGACATCCACCGGGATATCGTGGCTTCCAGCAAGGATCCACTTTCACTAAACCTTGGTGACCAATGCCTCAGTAGCGGACTGGTTACCGAGGACCACAACACCAACAACAAAATCGACCACAGTAGTAGCAGTTTAGGCCTGTTCAGCAGAATAGACCAAGGTTCCAGGCTGGTGGGACATCATCTTCTACTTCGGGTACTAGGAGCATTGGACTGAAGAAAGGGTTTTGGACAAGTGGGGAGGCACATTACCAGTGTGACTTCCTAGTGGATAGGACCATAGCATCTGGATCAGTCGGACCCACTACCATGGGAGATTTGGGCAAGGCCTATTGGATTCATGTAGCGGTGAATAACCACCAGGCAGAGCACCAGTTGACTGTGATCAAGATGTTAGGTAGCGTCACTAACCAGACCCTTAGTATTTTGATAGATCTAGGTTCTACAGAGAGTTTCATTTCTAGTGCAGCTCTAAGAAGAAATAAGGTAAAGGAAGTCGAACAGGACGAGTTTAGTCTTGTAGAAATGGATTCAAGAGCCAAGCAGAAATTTGTTGGGAAGGTTACGGGTTATAGCCTTAACCTAGGGGAGCATGTCGCCAGGACCAGCTTGTACGTCACGATATTAGGATCTTATGATGTCATGATCGGTATGGATTGGTTGGAATTGCATGAGGCAATACTCAACTGTAAGGTGAAACAATTGAGCTTGGTCGATGATGAGGGACAGAGACGTTTGAGTATAGGTCAGAACCAAGGATTTTCCCTAAGGTTCATCTCTTCCATACAGCTACAGAAGAGCATGCGCAAGGGATGTAAGCTTTATGTGATCCTTGCATTGAACGAGAAGAGAGTAGCGAAATGTCTATAAAATCTTCCAGTGGTGAGAGAGTTTGCGGATGTCTTCCCAAAGGAGTTACCTAGGATTTCATTGGAGAGGGAATCGGATTTTACCATAGACCTAAAACAGGGGAATGAACTGATAACAAGAACGCTTTATCGGATGTCAACCCCGAAGTTATAGGAGTTGAAAATGCAACTGAAGGAGTGTTGGACCTAATACTTGTACATACAGGTGTGTCACCATGGGGTGCGCCTGTTATCTTCATATGGAAGAAGAATGGGTCATGGAGACTCTGCATTGACTATCATCAATTGAACAAGGAAACGATCAAGAATCAATATTTGTTTACAAGGATTGATGATATGTTTGATCATATGAAGGGTGCAATGGTGTTTTCAAATATCGACTTGAGATTAGGGTATCACCAGTTATAGATCAAGGAGGATGACATCCTTAAGACCACCTTTAAGACTAGGTTTGGACATTACGAGTTTATTGTTTTACCTTTTTCATAAATCCAATGCTAAGTACAAGCAACACCATCATTAACACCAGGTGCTACACAATTTTGAGGTGGGAGACAAGGTTTGGTTACATTTGCAGAAGGCACACATTACAGGACCCAATAAAAATCTTCATCCAATTTTCTATGGTCCTTACATCATCACCAAGGATGTGGGTGACAACGCTTTTGAGATAAATATTCCCCCCTTCCTTGGTTGGCACCCATTTTTCAATGTGGGCCTCCTTCAACCATACTTTCCACCATTATTGGACACATCAGATATCACATAGTAGTTGACATCGAAATAGGTCAGTCCTGATGGTATGGAACATGAAACCATTGATCATATGATGGACACACAAGTTAAGTTAACTCACCAATAGAGGATCCAACTTTATCAGGTTTTCAAAGCAAGGAAACTCCTACACCAAGGCAAGTGGCTCACTTGGGGTCAAGTTCAATAGAAGTTTCCCCATATGACGTGGGAACTCAATGAAATGGAAACCATTTCTTCCTAAAGGGTAGGATTTTTCCCAGTGGATATCAGTGGCCAACCACCTATGCCAGTCACTCAAAGCACAATTTTTCTTTTTGGCAGTTTTTCGACACTTTTTCAGGTCTTGAACGTTCAGGGCTATTTTGAGGCCCTAAACAACGTTTTCTAGGAATGGTAGTTCCCAAATAATATTTGTAGCTCTGGTTTGGCCGGAATGTGTACTTCTGGGCTAGATCTTTCCAACACACTATCAACCGTGCCAAACATAGATCGTATGAAAAATTTATGACCCTTGGAGGTGGGCATACCAACTAATGCCATCGGGGCCCACAAGCCTTTTGGTGTTTCATCTCCTAGGGTTAGGTTTTTGGATGTTTAGGGTTTCCTCATTTCTTCTTTATGATAAAAATTCATTTCAACGTCATTGTAATGCACTTTAGTGAATTCATGTAGCTGTAACATCTCTTCTCAAAGATATAGTACCATCATTCGAGCGAATTTGTTTCATTTTGCATTTTTTACAGTTCAACAAATTAATTTTATTAATAGAAGTCAAGATTCACTGTAGCTATGTTTTTTTGTTATAACTCTATATTTTGATTTGGAGGAGTCTCTCCTTTTGAGATTCAATTAAGTCCATTACAAATTGTACAACTATTATAAGTATCTATATCTTTGTTTCAATTGACAATAATACTCTATTTCCATGCACCAATTCACATAGGGTGCAACCAATAGTAGTCCTCCATGTTTTCTGGTAGGCCCATAGAGATCCAAGGAGTTTGTCAACCAAGTCCTTGAGGTGTAGTCTGAAATTATTGGTGAGGATGACCTCAATAAATTTGTTTTCCACTTCTACTTTCTCATTGTTCTATGGGCGATATGGTATACTAAACCTATGTTTGATATTGCATCTATCAATCAAGTATTTAATGAGCCTTGAAGTGAATTGAGTGCCTTCGTAAATAACGATTTCCCAAGGTATCTCGAACTTGGTGAAGATTTCTTCATGAATAAATCCAACTACTTCTTGATCTGTCATGACCATGAGTGCCTTGGCTTCCATCCTCTTTGGTACATAATATGTGCATACTAGAATGTAGGAGTTATGGTAGGAAGGAGGATTGATTGGTCCCACAAAATCTAGGGCCCATTTATCAAAGGTTTCTAATACCAATTGTGGATGCTATGACCTGTCGTCTAATTGCACTAGTCCTCCACTACATTATGATGTAATCCTTGTACAATTTGTGTAAAAAATAAGGTGACTGAACGAGAACATCGTAATACTTGTTGGCAAAGACATCCCCAATCATTCTTACATCAGGAACAACAACCATGAGAGCTTGTTGGATGACAATTTCCATTGATAGGCAATTAACAGATTGAAGTCGAACAAAGAAAGGGAAATGGTTCAAGTTCGAATCCAAGGATGGAAGCAGAGAGAAGGATCAAACACATCTCTTGGTAAAAACCTCATATGCGTACTGGTGCTATTTGTGATTGATTTTTTTAAGGTGTCTTGATAGCAGTATTTATACATAATTATAAAAGCCCATTAAATAATTTTATCTAATCGTTGCCTCGATTGAGTGGGGTGTCAACCATGGTCGATTATGTTCTTGTTCTTGTTAGAATACATCGTGTTTACATTATTAGAAGACATGACGTTCTCCCATGATGCAGATTAGGTGAAATGACTATGGTGCCACATAGTACATTATTTCCATTCTTCATAATGGGTGTTATTTTGTACATTATTTTCATTCTTCATAATGGGTGTTATTTTCATATATAAGGGTCATCCCAATGATTATTGAGAGGTTTTTTAAATGGATCAAGACACTTTTTATTTGTGCTTTTTAACTTGTCCTTTTTAGTTTTCAGATGGAGGTCATGAACCTCTTCTAGTAAAGTGTGGCATTTTTTGGGGTTGGTTATAATATTGGGGGAGTGCTTGAAAATGAGAATCGATTTTATATGGCCAACATATGTAACATTTTTCATTTTTCTCTCACACTCTCTTTCATGGTTGAATTGTACATGTTCTCATTAAAAGTCCATGTTTTAGTAGTCTGATGAGAAGAAGGGGTTATTAAGGTCAAGGTTGATGTTCATGAAAATAAATTTAAGAGCAATTATGAAATGTCAAAATGCAAAAGAATAATAAAAGGGATCACAATGCCACAAAAGCAAAGGAAAACTTAGCAATCCCCCCTCATATGAGGCCAATGCCTCTGGTCCTATGCATTGACTACATATATTAGAAAGGGACTAATGAACTATCCCAATGTCCCATGCAATAAACTACATATGAATAGTGGACCTAATAAACCGGACTATAAAAGCAAGATGCCCCAACAAAATATTGAGGAAGGGAGAATAAAGTTAAAAGCAAAAGTAAAGGGGTGGAAAGACACAATGTCGAGGAAAGGGTAACTCAAAGCATTAAGGAAATCCTCCACGAAGATTCCCATTGGAAGAATATTTATTGACCTTACTTGAATGTGGAAGACAACGCATGAACCCCTTCTATTTCCCCCTTACCATACCCATCTTACACTTTACATATCCCTTGATGGTATTTCTAGGACCTATTTCCTTCCATGGGTTTTGTTGCATTTGATAGGGGTAGGTGACGGTTGTACCATATTGATTATGTCATGCCCTAGCTTGAGGGTGTTGCACTTATGATGGAACATTTCACTTGCTCATGATGTACGATTACTTTGTATCCGACCTAGCATGATGAGGAGACACTTAGCACCTTTGATGATGAGATGTGGCTTTTGGATGATCGGACATGACCTTTGATGAGATGTTTCACCCTTTCATGGAGAGACATGACATATAAAGCATTATACACCACTTTGGAGGATGAAATCATGCTTATTTGACTAACTCGGTCACATGTGTGAATCTTGGAGGAAATTTATGATAGAAGTCTAGCATTTATGACATCTTTTGCTCATTGATAAGGCATCTTTTTGGGGTTCTTCCTCGGCCTATCCACCTTGTATCATGAATTTATTGCATTTTAGGGATTTTAATTCATTTTAGACTTTTGTAGAGGATAGTTCTTGGTTTCCTCCTATTTATAGAGGGACCTCATTTGGATCATTACACATTGTGGAGACTTCTATCTCTTTTTTCTTATTCGCTTGGTAGTTGAGTTTGATGAGCACACTCCATACAATTCAAGAGTAACCAAAGTATGATATACAAAATGACTTCACCTTGGATTCAAGGAGAATACTACATTAACATTGCTACTCCAAATCACACTGATTTCATATAATTAATTTCACAATGATTTGGAAATAAAGTCAAAGATGACTGCTATCACATTTTGCAAACTCATAATAATTTTACCAATACATTCATAATGTTGTGGTTATTGATTCATGAAACCAATAATACCTTTTATAACAAAACACATTGATATACTCATATATGTAACTCCAATGATTTGACATTTAAACCAACACAATTACTTACTTAGCATCATTTCCAAAACATATCTATCCCCCACAAAAAAAGAATATACACAATAATTATAATCACAATGTTCAACCATCATTTCACAACCAAAACCATATACACAATAATTATAATCACAATCTTCAACCTTCATTTCAAAAAAAATTAAAATATTATTGAGTTAGTTATATTAAAAAATAAATACAATCACTTAGCATGATGTAAATACCAACTATCACCTTTGAAAACTATAAGGGTATTCCATCAACATTATTTAAATTACATTTTAATACATTACATATTCCACTTCCAATAACAAATTATATTTTAATATATTGCACTATTAAAAAACAATTATTAATAATTATTTTATTTACGAGGAATGAAGTATCCAATCTAAAAGTAAAAAATTATAAACCCAAGAGTATTGATAGTTAGGAAATAAACTCATAATAACCTTTATTTTTTCATTACATACTTTTTTTTTAAATAAGTAAAAACCTATAAACCCAAGAGTATTGATTTTTAGGAAATAAACTCATAATAATATTTATTTTTTAATTACATACTTTTTAAAAATAAGTATATATAATATTTATTCACTTTTTTCATATTACATTTACATTTTTTTTTAAATAAATAAGATGACAATCTTTTTATTCAATTCAGGAAAAGTACAAACTGATACATCGATTTGTTGATTGTAAAATACTCCTAGAAAGAGATCATGGGAGTGCTACAGACTAGTCTATGCTAAAAGAGAGTCACAAGGAATGTGTGGGCATAGCACGATAAAACATACAAGATAAGGAGAAAGGGACAGATCATTATGTTGGCCAGAGAGAATCATTTCTGCCTTTTTTCTTATGCACATCAATCCAACTAGAGGAACTGATAGGTTCAACAGCCTTCGACACCAAATCCAGGTGGTTTGAGGAAATGCTAAAATCTTGATTTACAGAAGCTAAGGGTGCTTCTTTCTCACTGTCTGAATTATCTGATTCATGAGGACATTTCAGAGTCCAAGAGAGCGAGGTTGTGGCCACGATTATGTCATTTGATTCATCCTTTTCGAGGGGGGGGGTTGCAAAGGCTGAAATACGGGAATAGGAATCAAGATTTTTGAAGCTTCAGGATTTTGTGTTGAAGCCAAAGGCTGGTGTTTTGGATCTGCAGTTGGTTTCTGTGCATTTTTTGTAGATTGCATTGGTGTTGTAGAAGGCAGAGAAGTTGGGGTGTCTTTGTGATGATGTGTGTTATTATATGAAGAGTTTGAGCGACTTTTGTGATTTTTAGGGTCTTTCCATCCCTGAACCCTTTTCCGTGCTACAAGGGATGAGGCTAGGATTGGGGATAAAGGACAAGTTTCATGGAGGTGCCCTGTTTGCTGACAGGAGAGACACCTGCAAAAACTGTTCTCATAATCGACCATCTACGTGTAAGGATCATTCTCATCCCAGTCTATAAGTATCTTATCCTGAAGCCCTTGACTCAGTTTGATTTCAATGCATATGCGGCTGAAAGTGACAAATCCTTTCGTTATTCCCTCCATGTCAATGTTGATGAACTTACCGAACACATTGCCCAAGGTAAGTAAAAATGCTAGAGTATAAAAATGCAGAGGTAGATTGGGGAGTCTTACCCAAACCAGTGTAGTCATGGCAGTCATAGTCAGTGGGTTGAATTCAAGGAACCATCTTTACATGGAAAGACCAAATCTACCCCAAAACCAAGGACCTTTCTCTAACATGCATTGGCAGTCTGCTTCTATGGAAGAGTTGAAAATGAAGAACCCTTTGGAGAAAAAGAACAACTCATGACCTGATGACAAAGTCTTCTTTACCCATTGTCTTAGCACAGAGGCTTAGGGCCATAGTCCATTGAAGTGACATATGTGTTAATGTTTATGTCATTATTATAGTTATTTTCATTTCAATAGATAAGAGCATAATAAGAACAAGATCACTTAGAAATACACATTCACAAGAGACACAACATTTATCCTAGGAAACCCTCTAGGGGAAGAAAACCCAGCAAAACTTCCTTATCATAAATAGCTTATACAATGTTCAAGAGATAACTCAAACCAATACAGAAAGTCCTCCCCAAGAGATGCGCCACTCTTCTCCTCCTCTCTCTAGTAATTGCAGCTTGCCTCATAAGATAAATGAGCAAGTGAGTTTTGTATTAGAAGTGAGGTGTTAGCCTCTTATTTATACAAGACTGACACGTGTGAGAGGGTTTCATTGGTAGGGTCGACCTCTCACTCTGGGTGGGTAAACCCACCTTTATTTAATTATGGGTCTTCAATAATAACTGTTGGGGCCGACTTCTTATTATTCCCTTTATAATTTTCCAATGACCAATCCACAAAAGGGGATTTGGTCCTTATACAATTACCGACATGATTAACCCACAATGGGGATTAATCTTAATAATAAAATAACAATAATAATAAGAATGCTCTTCGCAGTTACATTATTTCAACACTCCCCCTTAACAAGAAGGGTATTCTTCATCAGCATCAGGCGAGAGAGGTCTACATCATCAGTGGCATCTAGAGGACAGTATCATCAATATCATCTTGAAACATTGGCTAGCATATGTATGAGTCATCAGAAGTTTTCTTCATCAGCAACATCATCATTCTTGAACGAATGCTATCATCATCTACATCAAATATGTATCAATAAAAATGATACCTCTTTTGTAAATATTGTCATTGATGGCAAAGGATGAGGCAAAGGAGGTAGAAGAGTTTTCATGTGATAAAATCAGTGTATGGTTGAGTTTTGGATGGGAGCGTATGATTTTTGTAGAGCGTCGTTGACATCCGTCAAATCTGCAAAAGCTACGAGGGAGATAAGCCATCCGGAGATCGGAGTTCTCAAGGTCGTGAGAACCAAGACATTGAAAGTCTCGAAATCCTGACATAATCGGGACCATCCATTTGGAAGGACATGTGGAAGCGATTGGGCGCCACCGAAAGGAGCTTGACAGGAGGCCTCATCGGAGAATCGCGAATCGGAGTGTCGCGAGTCCCGTGAACAATTGCATCACACATCGCGAAATCACGATATGAGATTTCCCGATAAGGCAGATAGCGTGCAGGCCACCCTAGAGGACAGGTGGCAGGTGCTTCATCGGAGAATTAGGAATCAGAGTCTCGTGAGTCCCGTGAACAAGTGCATCAGACATCGCGAAATCGCGATACACGATTTCCCGATAAAGCAGATAGCGTGTGGGCCACCCTGGAGGATAGGTGGTAGGTCAAAGGCCCGTTGGAGGACCAACATATCGGGAATCCGAAAATTGGTATTCCCATGAATGAAGGATCAGGGAGGAAACCCCAATGTGGAATCTGAACTGTCCATTCGATGGGACGCGTGTCAGGAGCAGGGAGGATTTCAGGGATCGAGATTTGTATGTGACAAAACCTTGAACACAAGGAATGTCGAAACCCGATTTAAAAAGGGGCGCGTAGGTTTAATTCAAATTTTAAAAAGGGGCCCGATTTCCCCCGAGCAATAAATATGGGACCCGATGAGTGTTGAACGGTTCCTTGACCCATGGGCTTAATAAGGGGTCAATGCCCTTTCTACAGTTGATCCGAAAAAGCAAAGAAGGATGGTAAGGATGGTGATAGGTAGCAGGGGTCCTTTTTGGAGGACGTGGAGGCCATTTTCTGATAGTAGGGACATATACAGGTCGCTGAGGTCATTCGTGTAGGCCACAGAAAAGATTTGAGGAGGGAGGAACCTCATTGTGGCAGTGGGTGGAACAATGACAGAGAGTTCTCGGTTGTGGGTTTAGCAACTACGAGATCAGAGGCATCATCTCCAGGTTTATTGTCTTGTTTAATGTGCATTTAGGAGGCTTTTGTAGCTGCCTTTGCAGTCACTAGATCTGTGTTTCCTTTCGAGATAATTTCAGTTATTGTCATAGCCACTAGAAAATAGTGTATTGATGTGATTTCGGGATTCAAGTCTTAATAAGATGCCATAACTGTCTCTTCTAAAAGAATATGATGGCCAGTGCATAGAACACATGTGAATCTGGGGTTGAAACTGCTTGATCGAGTGTGAAAATCGATGAAACGCGGTCAACAGTGAGTCTGAGGGTTTAACCCTTCAGTAGAAGCATCCTACTAGTAGAAACTGGTGCTATCTTCAGGGGGTTGAATCTCCCTTCCAGGAAAGGCTGGTAAACGAGAGAAGGTTGCAGCCTTCTGCAGGTAGAAGCTTGCGTACTAGTATGAGTCTGCACTAGTACAATGTTGTAAAACGTTTTCTTAATAATAATTATTGAAGACAAAGACAACGACAGTGGTGGTTTTTCTCCGGATTTGGGTTTCCACCTTAAATCCTGGTGTTCATGTGTCTTATTCATGTGTGTTGGTTTATTTTGTTATTACTGCACTGAATTACTGCTTAATAGACATCTGATGAATGAAGAAATTCATAATAAGATCTCTGGATGCACTCTTGTTTTCTTAAGACTATACAATAGCTGGTCTCTACAAAGTAGCCTAAGGTTTTCAGTGAAAGAAAATAGAAAATCAATTGATTGCTCAAAATACTGATTCACCCCCCCCTCTCAGTATTTCTCAACAATTGGTATCAGAGCCTCGTCCTTCTGAAAAGGCTTAGCTGCGAGAAGGAAGATCAATCAAAATGAGCAATCAAGACGGAATAACATCTATCAAGCCTCCACTCTTCAATGGAAACAATTTAATCTTCTGGAAAACAAGGATGAGATCTTATCTTCAGTCTCTGGGAGCAGATGTATGGGCTATTGTTGAAGGAGGATATCAATATCCATTTGCAGTACCAACAGATCCAACAGAAA
>ML779539.1:188694-200649 GCA_009831015.1 Picea engelmannii
CTTTCCCTGCTTCAATATATGTAGCTTGAACAGAAACGTCATCAAGGTTAGTGGGTCCAAACATGAAAACAATGTTTCTAATATGTACAGGAAAACCTCCTATATACTTCATAAGGGTTTCTTGTGTTTGCAAAGGAATGTCTAACATTAATGTCATTTTTCTAAATCCATCGGTGTATTCTTGGATTGTTTGTCCTTTTCTTAGTTTTAAAGATTGCCATTCAAATATTTCTTTTTCTTTATAACCCAAAGGATAAAACTGTTTCCTAAGTGCAGAAATGAAATTCTTCCATGATGGAAATACATTACCCAGATCTTGTGTTCCTTTTTGCAGCTTGCTTTGTCACCAGATAAGAGCTGTACCTGCAAGTCTCAAAGATGCCAACTTAATTTGTGTGGCCTCATCCTTGATTTGCTGCACACTGCAGTATACCTCCATTTGTTTGATCCAGTTATCAATTTTTTCTGCATTTACTTCACCATCATATATGGGCAACTCAAATTTTACATCAAGTTTTAACAATGGCATTTCATGTTTATTCTTATGAACATTTTTCTTCTCATTAGATTTTGAACTTGAACTTGAAGAAGAAGGAGAAGAAGGAGGTGTTGATGGAGGTGAAGGAGGAATGTTAGGATGGTCCTCTTCCTCTTCACTTTTGCCTTTTGAAGAATTACCCAAAACTGGTCGCTTCCATTCTAAATAATCTTTGTACAAAACTGTCACCATCTCCCACATAGCATGGAATGTTTTCCAGAACTCTTTCTCATCTTGAGAAATCCCTTCTTCCGATGCCATCTTCTCGCTTTGAGAATCTCTCTTTCTCAATACAATTAATGGATTCTCTACCACAAGCTCACCTTCACCATGCTATAGCTTTTCTCTGGCTAACATGCAAAACTCAAATCCAAACGTCAACTAGCTCTGATACCACTTGATCTGTAGGATCTTTTAAATGACTATGGTTGAGTTTTAATTTTGCATGTGTTAATTAACCATTTTAGAAAACTTAGTGAAAGAATGAGAAAGAAGAGGAATTATAACATCCATATACACATTTTCAAATCTGAAATGAAAGAATAAACAACAAACCATAACACGCAGATTGATAACAGAGTTCGGCACAACTTTGCCTATGTCTTCGGGCCTTTGTCTCTGTGGGGGAGACTTCTTTATTTCTATTAAAATGATCCAAAGTACATTTGTACAATTCCAAATGGATACAAGACTAATATGGTCATGTTTTTCTAGATCTCAAGAACCCTGCAAAGAAAACGGCACGCAGAACGGATGTCTGGATCTCCCAGAAATGGTCCGACAGCGTCTCCTCCTCAAAATCTTCTCTGCATCAACATGACTTTGGCTTGGATTTTCTTCAACGTAACTCTGCTCTGACTACTCCCTCATGACCTCAAATAGGCCTGGTTTATATAGCCTTGAAGTTGGTTTCTCATCTCCAACTTCCTCCAAGAATTTGGCCTCCAAAAATAGCCAATATCCCCCAAAAATGGAGAGAATCAACTAATAATAAGTTGTTTAACAATAAAAAACAAAATACTAGCAAAAAAAAAAACCCACTTTTGAACTATAGGATGGGCACTAGCCCCCTCCATTGGTGCGTGCCCTTTATTCCCGGTCATATGGGGGTCCATGTGGCCATGTGCCCATGCGTTGGCCCCCCTCCATACGGTCCCGCTCTTGGTCTCTTGGCGCTTTGCATGGGACCTTGGCTAATGGTTACAAACAGTGGCTATTTGTTATAACCCCTGCGCATATTTGGCAATGGTCCTGTGGGTTCCCCCAGTGGACCGGGGGCTTACCCCTATTCCAATTCCCACACTATATGGTAACGGTTACCCACCGATCCATGTTGCTCGCCTGGTCATATGACACAACAATACCACCAAGGGCTGGGGCTAGGCCCCGACCCTTTTCCCGCCGACGAAAGCTTTAACTAACATTAAATAAAATTTATGCCGATTGGTTAACAAGCATCACCCGAGGGTGGGCTGGCTAGCCCGGCCCTGCCAGTCTTTTTCCTCGAAGGGAGGTCACGGTTTTGAATCCTGGCCGATCCATAACAATTTTAACACATAACCATAAACCAATCACGGGGTGCCACGTGGTAGCCCATGACTGGGCCACGTGACACCTTTCCAACCAACCGCTGAATGCCACGCATCAGCCTCTGATTCGTCCATGTCTGCCACATGTAAAACTACCGTACTGCCCAGTCAGCCTGCCCTGTCAGCCTACCACGTCAGCTGCTGATGTCACCCTTACAGTGGTGACACGTGTCACATTTGGATATGTCCAACCGTACGCCAAACCGACCAAATCTTCCTGACACGTGTCACCTCCTGGTGCTGGCACGTGTTGCATTCTGAGATTGCCATGTGTTGCATTATGAAACTTCCACGTCACCTGTACGGACTGTACGGTTTGCATAGTCAGCATGACACGTGGACTGTACGGACTATACAGTCATCCCCTTTTTTTGCCTGTTTGACTTTTTAGCTAGAATGTGATATCTTCTCCATACGGAGCCCGTTTGACAAACTAAATATACCACAAGAATCAGGAAGACGATATGGACGCAATGGCATAGGTTTCGTCGCATTCCGAGCACTTTCATTTTTGAGCATTTTTCAAGCCCTATCAGGCTTCTAGATCCGATTTCAGATCACCATGTGTCCTCTCCAGGTGATACAGATCCTAAGAGAGATGAGATCAAGACATGGTCCTTAATCATCTTCACAGGTGGTTCTTCATCTTCGGCAATGTGAGCATGTTGCCTTTTGTGCTTCCTCTTGTACTCTTCTCTTCTAACTGGACAATTATTTGCCTTGTGTCCCATCTTATCACAATGATAGCATTGTATAGATGATAGATCTCATACCTTGCATTGTCCTTTCTTCTGAAAATTTCTTGAATGAGATTCTTGGTTTTTGAACTTGTTTTATGGTTGCGGTTCTCTATGAGATTCCCTTTTGAAATAGGGTTGCTTCTTTCCTCCTTTTGTATGAGTAGCTAGGGCTTGATCATCGTCCCTTGCTAGTAGTGCTTCAATATTGGATACCCTTGTCTCTTCTTGGGTGCATTCTTCCCATAGGCTTTAAAACTGTAGTTTTTCCTTTCTGTCGCATACTGACTAGATGAAGGCATCCCAAGGTATTGCGAGACTATTTAGGGCGGTTATTAAAAATTCATCTTCATTGATGGTGTCTCCAATCGCTTTCAACTATTTTTTTTTATTTTGGAGATTCGGGAGAAATATTATTGAATCATTTCTCCTTTCTGCATCTTGGTATTCTTGAAATGAGTTCTGAGATTCATATTTCGGTTGATGTTCTTTCCTTCATATAGTTTCCTTAGAGCATCAAAAATCTCCTTCGGGGTTTTCTTTGACGATACATACGGGATCAAGTGGTCTTTGATTGAATCTGCAATGATTCCTTGAGTCCTGATTGAGTCCTTCTGATGCTTCGCTTTCTCTACGACATCTTCAGGTTCCTCCACTTCTTCTTTGATAAATCTTGATATGTCATTCTCTGCAAGGATCAGACCGATCCTATACTTCCAGGCATGGAATTTGTCTATGCCTTCTAATTTCTCAACAAGCTTTGTGCTTGCAGACATCTTGTACTTTCGGCAACAAAAGTAACCAAAAATTGAAAGTGCTCAAAATCAAATTTTGACCTTACCAGGAGGTGCGCTTGGCTGAGGCGAGTAGCCTGGTGTCCTAATATCTAAGAAAATCCAAATTTTACCCCGTCAAATCTGATCTGTGGATTTCTGGACTAGTGCTTCCGGTACTTCTGGTACTCTGGTACTTCTAGTACTTCCGGTACTGGTTTTCTGGTACTTCTGGTACTTTGGTGAAACTAGGGTTTCACTTTCCAGGAGATCCAACCATTGAAAAGGTGTGCTCTATGTGCCAAATTGATCCTGGGGGGAGGGTGCAACTTTCTATGCGGTTAGGGGGCTGAAAAGAGATACTTTTTCAAAACCCTAATTTGCAAGTGCTGCAACAATGACGTTTTTCCTCTTGCAAATAATGATTTCTTCAGGTTGCCTCTAATACCATGTTAATGTTTATGCCATTATTATAGTTCTTTGCATTTCAATAGATAAGAGCATAATAAGAACAAGATCACTGAGAAATACACATTCACAAGAGACACAACATTTATCCTGGGAAACTCTCTAGGGGAAGAAAACCTAGCAACACTTCCTTATCATAAATAGCATATACAATGTTCAATAGATAACTCAAACCAATACAGACAGTCCTCCTCAAGAGATGCGCCACTCTTCTCCTCCTCTCTATGGTAATTTAAGCTTGCCTCATAAGAGAAATGAGCAAATGAGTTGTGTGTTAGAAGTGAGGCGCTAGCCTCTTATTTATACAATACTGGCACGTGTGAGAGGGTTTCACTGGCAGGGTCGACTTCTCACTCTGGGTGGGTAAACCCACCTTTATTTAATTCTGGGTCTTCAATAATAACTGTTGGGGCCGACTTCTTATTCTACCATTTATAATTGTCCAATGACCAATCCGCAAAAGGGGATTTGGTCCTTATACAATTACCAACATGATTAATCCACAATGAGGATTAATATTAATAATAAAATAAGAATAATAATAAGAATTCTCTTCACAGTTACATTATTTCAACAAGATGAGGAATTTTTCTTGGTAGATAAAAGAAGAGTCGTAGATGTGGGTATCTTTGACATCTGTTGTTGGAGGTTCTATAGACTACTCCACAATGAAGGTGGAGCCAAAAATATCCTTTGCTCCAGAATTTTTGGCCTTGGACCCCGAAGGAGCGGAAATCCCTACTTGTAAGAGCTTGGATGAGTGGAGGATGGAGCACCTCCATGCAGTCGAGAAGTGAGAGAAATGGTTGTGTTCTTTAGATTCCCATAACCCTGTAGCAGAGAGCCATCCACTGGTTGTTGTCCTTCAAATATTAGTAGTTGAAAGAAAGGCAGAATACCTGTAGCCTGGTGGATTTGGGTTTAGAGCTAAAAAACAGAGCCTGAATGCTTAGCATGTAAGCAGAGAGAACATATGACAATGGTATTTATAAACAGGGGGAATCCTATCACACTCTCAGAGATGGCCTCGGTGCGATATTCAGAAGAAAGCCTAAATCTTGCATCACTCTTAACTTGATTCACATAAAAGAGCGAGGGTTGAAGATCCCTCGAGGGTTGAATATCCCTAAGGTTTGTGATAGCTGAAAGGCGCCCATACTGCAGATCTAGGCGATAGCCAGGGTTCATATCTTGTTTCTCCCGTAGTCTCTCCTCGGCCATGATCCAACCCCAAATGGTTGGTTCTCTCTCTCCAGATAGCATGTTGAAGCCTCCCTCATTCTTTCAACAATAAACAAAGTTGCCCAAGTACAAACCCTTGGCCACTACAAAGAGCTCCTTCTGATACCTGTGATAGAATGCGAGCCCAAAGGTCACCTTCCAAAGGGGAGCGCTGCGGCCGTGGTCATGCAATAAATTCATCACAATTTCCCTGATGTATCCATTGCACTGGCCGTAATCGAGGCTTTTGAACTATGTCAGTCCCTTCCTTTCATGGGTCAGGGATGTGAACACTGAACCTTCTCCTCTTCTCTGTGTGGTCTTGTTGCTATCGGTCTCTGTAGGGACCTTACTTGATTAAATCCAAAATTTCGTACATCTAAACATATAATTCATTTCTCATACATAAATAATGCATTCACCATCATATAAGCATAAATATTCAGCAGAAAAAAAAACTTATCCACGGCATGAAAATAACTCAGCAAATTCATAATTAAAATACCTCCTTCTGAAGCTAATTCCCGCTACTATGGTCATCCTTTCCCTGCTTCCTTGCCCAGCCTGATGCACTGACCCAACTCTTCCCAAACCGACTAACCTCCCAACTAGCTAGGAGCAGCCTATCTGGCTCCCTATCTCTAGGAAATTGAAAGGAATCCTTGCCCCTGTGCCCAAAACCCCCAGCAACCCAGTGCCCCCTGTGATGGTTCACCAAAACTATAGAACCCAACAACATAACCAGAAAATCCAAACCAGAACTATAGTCTCTCCTCTACCATAATTCTTCCTTCCCCCTATTCTCATCATGCCCTCCCGTGGGACTCTTCCCCCGTCATATCTTCCCCTTCACTGACTCTCCTCCCCCTCATTAATTTCCTTATCTCCTCCTTTATTACCTTATCCCCCTTCTTTAATTTCCTTATCTCCTTCTTTATTACCTTATCCTTAATTTAATGCTTCATTCCCCTGTTGCATACGTAAAGTATTTAATAAAATAAATTAAAATTATTAACCCCTTTAATTCATTACTCAAATAATTGATGAGTCAATTAACTAGTTAATTAATCATTGACAGATATGAACAAATAATTAATAAATAAATAATTAATTAATATTATTAAGAAATAATTATTGTCTAACTAAACATATTAGGACAGTCAGATTATCAAATTAATTATAATTAATAATCTCTATGCATCTATTTAACTAGGGTTTTTACATACACCCATGATCCAGGTGAATATCGATGGCCACCCACCTTTTCCAACTGGCTCAAAACTGTTTTCTGACAATTTTGGCAATTTACTATTTTTAGCAGGTTTTAACTTCTGGGGCCATTTTGAGGGCCTAAATGAAGGTTTTTTGAGATCGAGGTTATTGATTATAGGTAAATGCATGATTGAGCCCCCAAAATGAATCTCCTCGACGATACCTTTCCAATGAGCTATCACACGCCTAAAATGGAGATCGTATGCAAAAGTTACAACCCTGGGAAGTTGATGTACTCACTTACCCAAACGGGGCCCACATGACTTTTGGCGCTTCATCTCCTAGGCTTAGGTTTTTGGATGTCTAGGACTTTTGGCATTCCCATTTATTGTAAAAAGGCCTTCAGAGCCTTGTTGTAATCATCTTCTTACGAATGCGAGTAGCCGTCACATCTCTTCTCAGAGATAAGCTGCCACCATTCTAGCGAGTCTTTCACTCTGTATTTTACAGACTCTGTACATTTCTTTGATTGATAGAAATTGTTTATTACTGTATATCTTTGTTTATGGTTTCATCTCTGATACATTTCTGTTATATTATTGAATATCTGCAATATCTCTGTGCATTTCTCTATTATATCTCCGCTCTCATTTCGTGCCGAAAATAATCCGGATCAACCCACCCTTCAGAAAACTTCATCTCGAAGTTAAGGTTTCTCATGGTACAAAGGAAAAGAAACATGGTTCACACATTCATAACAATTAACCGACACTATTAGTAAGTAAGTCAATAAAACTCACACATACTAGTGTATATGTACAATAAATGCATATGTAGCTAGTACATACAAGTCTCGTGCATGTACTAATAATCAATAACTATCACCCTTTAGTAATTTATGTATGCATCCAATCCAATCAACAAGACTAGTCTTTTATAAAAGACAATAAACCAATCAAATGTTTGTGAAATCCTTTAATTACAATTATCCTAGTTCAACAATTTTATTTGGACAACTATGGTTTAGTTACGTAATTATGAATATTCATATATACACATTCCCTTTTAGAAGGGAAAACATTAAATTCCACCATCAGACAAATCTCCATACTTTCTCAACTATTTCTACTCATCCTTCCTCCCTAACTTACTTCCATCTCCATTCCTATCCTTCCTCTGCTGGACTATATTGGAGCATCAACTATATTGACCTAACTCCAAATATAATCCGTAAGCAAAAGTGTCACTATCTCGACCAAGATTCCCCAGCAGGTAACTGACAGTCATCATCACACATCTTGGGGAGCGTGATCTAACACCATCCTCCCATGAATTCATGTTTCGGAGGATACACGATGGAAAATGCCTCCACCCCTCCTAATCATAACCAGGGTCCACACCCTACAATGGAATATACAGTGGAACCATGTTCTTGGGAGTTTTGTCATTGTTTATTCAGTTTTGTGCAGTCTCATCACCTAAAATGCTGCACTGGTCCACATATCATAGCAATGCATCCAAACCGATATAATTTCACATACAAATATTCATACCATAATGTTTCTCGGCTAGTGGTCATGACATTCACTTTCATCATTATCATCCCTTGGCTATCTCATAGCCCATGACCTGCAGATTGGTCTGTAACACAAACTCATACATTTCTATGTATTATCATCAAGTAATTTCATATAATCATTATTTCAATTCGGTATCCATGTACCAACAACTTAACATCAAATTTTTCAAGTTAGAAATAGATCTCATAATATCCCATAATTCAATTTCGACACCCCTTCATAAAA
The DNA here is from genome assembly GCA_009831015.1 of Picea engelmannii. Classification (NCBI taxonomy): domain Eukaryota; kingdom Viridiplantae; phylum Streptophyta; class Pinopsida; order Pinales; family Pinaceae; genus Picea; species Picea engelmannii. The sequence continues at coordinate 197,038 of ML779539.1, forward strand.
TTTTCATTTATCAAATAGATTGCATCATATCCAACACCATTCTACTAGCATTTAAACCTTCATAGGATTCACATTCACACAATATGTCACATCATATCCATCATCATTAATAACACTTAAACATTCATAAATTTACATTCACATAGTAGATCACATTCTATCCATCATCATCAATATCATTTAAACATTCATAAAATTTACATTGTCACAATATATCGCATCATAACCATCATTATTCAAATACACATAACATTCATAAAGGTTCATACATCTTAAAAGTTTAAGTGTATCATTCAATAGTTTCACTGAAAAAAAATAGAAAATAAAAGTATGTAGGCCTTAGGTAATCCTGACTGTCTAAGTCAAAATGTGGTGTTACATACACCCCACCTCCAAGAAACATATTCTTGAGGTGGTCAAAAAAAGTGAGGGATAGTCTCGTCGTAGTGTCTCAGCGTCTTCCCAACTAGCAGATACTGGACTATACTTGTCCCATTGGGCCTTAACTTGGTCTACCATACGGTTTCTGAGTTGTCGAACTCTATGGTCCAATATGAGTAATGGTTATACCGTGAGAGTTCCCACGTCCGATACCTGCAGTTCCTTCCAATTTAGTTTATGTGATTCATTAGCAACATAATGACGTAAAATAGGTACATGAAATGCATTATGAGTTTTATGCAAGTGGGGTGGCAGTACGAGACGATAGGCAACGGGTCCAATTTTCTCTTGGATTTTGAACGGTCCTATAAATTGAGGTGACAACTTTTTCCCCTTCCCAAACTATATGGTACTCTTATTAGGCCTAATACGAATGAAAACCTGGTCTCCCACTTCATAACTTCGGTCGGTCCTGTGTGCATCCACATAACTTTTCAGCCTATCCTATGCTTCCTTTAGTCTCTGCCTAATCTGAATCACCTGTTCCTCCATCTCTTGAATCAATTCTGGCCCAACTATTACTCGATCTTCTAGTCTATCCCAAATCAATGGTGTTCGTCATGGCCTTCCATATAGAGCGTCGTAGGGTGGCATTTCGATGGAGCTATGAAAACTTTTATTGTAGGCAAACTCTACCAAAGGTAGGTACTTCTCCCACTATTTTTGATTATCCATGACATACATCTTGAGCATGTCTTCGATGACTTGATATACTCTCTTGGTTTGCCCATCAGTTTCAGGATGATAAGCTATGCTTGAGTTCAACTGAGTCCCCAACGCTGACTACAAACTTGTCCAAAACCTAGAAGTGAATCTGGAGTCCCTATCTGAAATGATCTTCTTAGGTATCCCGTGCAAACGGATAACCTCGCTTACAAACACACGTGCCACATCAGTGACATTGTAAGTGTCTCTAACCGGAATAAAATGAGCACACTTGGTTAACTTATCCACTATCACAAGAATGGCATTGTGTCTATGATATGTGAGGGGAAACCCCACAACAAAATCCATAGAGATGACTTCCCACTTGGACATAGGAACATCATGTGGTTGTAGGAGGCCTGTCGGGTGATGGTGATTGACGTTCACTTGTTGACACTCTAGGCATTTGGCGATGAAATGGACTATTTCATGCTTCATGCCTACCCATAAGAAGAGCTTCCTCTTGTCTATACATCTTCTTCACAACTGGATGCGTGCAATAAAGTGCTCTTTGGGCTTCCTTCAGTATGATGCTTCAAATATCCCCATCTTCAGGGATGTACATCCTTCCCCGATATCTCAATAGTTCGTCTTCTTCCAAACTATATCCTTCATACTTTGGATCTAACTACCTCCCACTCTGGAGGTTTGAAGTAACCTCTAAATACCAACTATCTCCTTGGAGTTGCGTCAACACATGTTCCCTCAGATTGACTTTTAAGGGTATCAAGGAGAAGACACATGGTCTCCTGCTCAAGGCATCTGCGACCACATTTTCCTTTCCCTTGATGTATGAAATTCCAAAATTGTACTCACTCATTAACTCATTCCATCGCCTTTGTCTGGAATTTAGATCCCTTTGAGTGAAGAGATGTTTTAAACTTTGATGGTCCATTTTGAGCTCAAAGTTTTGCCCCACAAGATAGTGCCTCCAAAGTTTCAGAGCTAGCATTACAGCTACCAACTCTAAATCATGAGTCGCATATAGCTCTTCGTGTTTCTTCAACTTCCTTGACACATAAGATATCACTCCTCCATCCTGCATTAGCAGAGTCCCCAACCCTTGCTTCGAGGTGTCATTTCAGACTATGAAGTCCTTTTCCATATCCGGCACTCGTAGAATTGGTGCACTAGTTAGTAACCTCTTAAGCTCAATGAATGCACAATCACATTCTTCTGTCCATTCATACCTGACCCCCTTGTGCTGCAAGGTGGTGATGGGTTTCGCTATTTTGGAGAATCTCTCCACAAATCTCCGATAATAACCTACTAGCCCCATGAAGCTTCTCACCTCATGGGCATTTTTCGGCACTGGCCACTCCATAATGGTTGTTACCTTTTCTGGGTCCACAGAGATTCCTTCATCGGAAATGATATGACTTAAATAATGAATTTATTTCTGGAAGAAGGAACACTTTGACAACTTCCCATATAATTTGTTCTCTCTAAGGTAGGACAACACTACTTGTAAGTGTTCCTCATGATCTCTTTTGTTTTTGGAATAGATGAGGATGTCATCTAGAAAGACTTGTACAAAACGATCTAAGTACTTTCGAAATATGTCGTTCATGAGGCTCATGAATACTATTGGTGCATTGGTCAATATGAAAGGTACTACGACAAACTTGTAATGTCCAAACCGAGTTCAAAAGGTAGTTTTTGGGATGTTGCCTTCCTTAATCCTTAACTAGTGATACCCTGATCGCAAATCAATCTTTGAGAATACTATTTCTCCTTTCATATAATCGAAGAGGTCATCAATTTGCGGCATTGGGTACCTATTTTTCACTGTAGCACGATTCAAGCCCCTGTAGTCTATACACAGTTGTAAGGATCCATCCTTCTTCTTTACAAAAATTACTGGTATGCCCCAAGGTGAGACACTAGGCCTTATTAGCCCTAAGTCCAGTAACTCTTTCAACTGCATTTGCAACTCATAAAGTTCCTGCACTGTCATCCGATACGGAGTTTTGGAAATTGGTTCTGCACCAGGTTTTAGCTCAATGGTAAAATCAAGCTCCCTCTCAGGAGGTAACCCTGGTAATTCGTTTGGAAAAACATCCTTAAATTCAGACAATACCGAGTACTGATCCAATGAGGGTCCCTTCCTTTCATTCACTGCTTCCACTACATAAAGTCAACATCCTTGCCTCAAGCATCGCTTAACCTTCATAGTTGAGATAAAGCGTAATGACACTTTTCTCCATACACCCTAAATCTCTACTGGCCTTCCTTCATCATCGACACAAAGCACCCTTTTTGCGACACAATCTACCAAAGCTCGATGAGCTGCTAACCAATCCATTCCAATGATTAGGTCGTATTCCCTGAGAGTAGTGACGTATACCTTCAAACTGGTAGTACACACTCCTAGGTCTGCTATACAATTATCAACGCTAGTGTAACATCCCGCTCTGGCGCACTGAGACTACTTAGTATTTGAGGACACTTGCTCGCAAGTGATCT
>ML779539.1:211735-238124 GCA_009831015.1 Picea engelmannii
GTGTGTATCTAACAAAAAAAAATTGTGGGTTTGGTTTGCAGGTTAGGTGGGACTGGAGCTTGGATTTTAATCTAATTAAGGGTTTCAGGGTTTCACCATAACTAAACATAAGTGTTTAAATTCTGGGTGGGGTTTTTTTAAATTTTTGGGTGGGTAGGTAGGCCCTTGGTTCCAGATTTTGAACCAGGGCTCTGATACCATGTGTAGGGACCTTACTTAATTAAATCCAAAATTTTGTACATCTAAATATATAATTCCTTTGTCATACATAAATAATTCATTCACCATCATATAAGCATAAATATTCAGAAAAAATTAAAATTTATCCACAGCATGAAAATAACTCAGCAAATTCATAATTAAAATACCTCCTTCTGATGCTAATTCCCGCTGCTCTGGTTGTCCTTTCCCTGCTTCCTTGCCCAGCCTGATGCACTGACCCAACTCTGTCCAAACTGACTAACCTCCCAACCAGCTAGGAGTAGCCTGTTCGGCTCCCTAGCTCCAGGAAACCGAAAAGAATCGTGGCCCCCGTGCCCCAAACCCCTAGCAACTCGGTGCCCCCTGCAATGGTTCACCAAAACTGCAGAACCCAACAACAGAACAAGAAAATCCAAACCAGAACTACAGTCTCTCCTCTCCCATAATTCTTCCTTCCCCCTATTCTCATCATGCCCTCCTGTGGGAATCTTCCCCCATCATATCTTCCCCTTCACCGACTCTCCTCCCCCTCATTAATTTCCTTATCTCCTCCTTTATTACCTTATCCTCCTTCTTTAATTTCCTTATCTCCTTCTTTATTACCTTATCCCCCTTCTTTAATTTCCTTATCTCCTTCTTTATTACCTTATCCTTAATTTAATGCTTCATTCCCCCCTTGCATAGGTAAAGTATTTAATAAAATAAATTAAAATTATTAACCCCTTTAATTCATTACTCAAATAATTAATGAGTCAATTAATTAATTAATTAATCACTGATAGATATGAATAAGTAATTAATAAATAAATAAATAAATAATATTATTAAGAAATAATTATTGTTTAACTAAACATATTAGGACAATGAGCTTATCAAATTAATTATAATTAATAAACCCTATACATCTATTTAACCAAAGTTGTTACAGTCTCTCCAACCAAAATCAAAGTTTGAGATTTGTCAAGCATATCAAGGAATTCATGTTGTTGCTGCCACACCAGTAGGGTTTTTCAGGTGACTATTCCCAAGGTTCATAGCAACAACCATTTTGTCACCTCGTTCTTCTTGAACTTTCAATTCCTTATTATTACATTTACATTCTAAAACCAATTTAGACTCTTGTTTTTGTAAATATAAATAATTATAATAATGTTAACCAATATAGTTGGGGTTGGAATCGTTTTATTCAAATTTATCATTAAAATTACAATAACAATTTAACTGTGGTTCATCTCCATCTGTCATATTCGACCATCAGATGGCTACCACATGGCTCTCATCCATCTATCATATCTGGTCGTCAGATGATTTTCAGCTTGCCCATTCTGGACCATTGAATCTAGCTGTAATATGGCTACCACATGGCTCGTTCTCGACCATTGAATATGGTCGTTAGATTGCTTCCACCTGGATCATTCTGGGCCATCGGATCTAGCCATCAGATGGTTTCCATGTGGCTCATTCTGCACCATTAGATCTGACCATTAGATTGTTGACACCTAGCTCATTTTCAACTATCGGGTCTAACTTTCAAATTCCTACCACATGGCCCATTCTATAACATCGTATTTGGTTGTGAAATGGAGACCACCTAGCATAATGTGGATCATTAGATTGAGTCATCAGATCGTTGGCACGTGGCTCATTTCATACCATTAGATTGGTTCATCAAATCGCTACCACGTGCCTCATTCTGGACCATTGGATAGGGTCGTTAGATCGTTGTCACATGGCTCGTTCTAGTCCATCGAATCAAGCCATTGGATCTCTGCCACATGGCCAAATCTAGTCCATCGGATCTCTGCCACGTGCCCATTCTGGTCCATTGGATCTTCTTGTTAGATCTCTCCCACATGGTTCCTATTGGTCCATTACATTTGGTCGTTGTATCTCTTCCACGTAGCCCATTTTGGTCCATCGTATCTAGTTGTTGGATAGCTGCCGCATGGCTCATTTGGGTCCATCAGAGCTGGCCATCATATCACCGTTGCATGGCCCATTTTGGTCCATTGGATTTGGCCTTCCAATATCTACCATGTGGGCACTTAGGGTCCATCAGATATTGTCATTAGATCATTGCAACATGGCCCATTCAGGTCTTTCAGATCTGGCCATCCAATCTCTGCTATGTGGCAGATATTCATCCATCATATCTGGTCGTTCGATCACTCCCACGTGGCCCATTTTGTTCCATTCAATAAATTCATAAGATAGTTTCCAAGTGGGTTCTCATCGTCCACTATATCATATCTTTAGATCGTTGCCCCATGGCTACTCTTCATCCATTAGATCAACTCGTCAGATCTCTACCACATGGTTTATCTTCGTCCATCAAATCTAGTCGTCATATCTCTGCCACAAGACCCATTTTGGTCCATTCGATTCGACCGTCATATCACTGCCACATGGTTTCTCTTCGTCCATCGCATCTAGCCATCATATCGCTGCCACATGGCCCCTTCTGGTCCATTGGATTTGGTTGTTAGATCATTGCCACTTGGCTCGTCCTAGTTCATCAGATCTAGTTGTCAAATCGCTATCGCGTGGTGACTCTTCATCCATTGGATCTGGTCATCAAATCATTGCCACATGGTTTCTCTTTGCCCATCGGATCTAGCTGTTAGGTGTTTCCACATGTAGCGTCCCTGGCCACCCAGGTTGAGCCACGATACATGAGAGAATGCTTTTGTTCTCTACTCAACATATTGTAACATACCTAGTACCCAACCGAGTTATGCCACATAAATTTTTCGAACTGGATGCAATTCAAATATATACACATAGAACTCTTGTAGAAGCTTTATATATAAAACGTAAACAAACAAATGCATATTGTAAATGCATAGATTCATATTGAAATAATAGTAAACTTATACATGCAACATATATCAACAATACCCATAAATATACAGACAGACATAACCACACATAAGATAAACCCATAAAAATACAGATATAAATAACAATGCAACATGTAAATTTATCACATAGTTTTCGCTTATCTTGGTTATAATATCACCAACTGCGTGTAGACCTTCTAAGAACCTCCCAACCTTAGACCACACTGTTCGTCACTCTCAGCAAGGGGTCACCCTCGACCTGGGACTAAACTCCACCCGGGTAAAGGGATTCCTAACCAGACTAATGGCTCCTAGACAACAGGAAAGACTCTGTCACAGGTGAAAACTCAAACTAACAGCCTACAATCCCTCATTCCCCACATGCCTGTCCCACCCAGGAAGTGTGCCACTTCTCTGCTCAATAGTCCTTCGGCTGCCTCACTTCCTTTCTAGCCTTCAACAACATGCCAAACAGGAAGTCTCAGAGCACTATAGTTGCCATTTACAACCTTCAAGAAATCAATTCCCCAACAATTCTCTCACCCAGAGAGAAATTTCTCATGGGCCTGACAACCTGCCTCTTTAATATCCCATGGGCCTAAAAACTTGCCTCTTCAATATCCCATGGGCCTGACAACCCTGTTCTTTAGTCCTGCTCCCAAGCTAACCAGCTACACAAACAGATAAGGCTATGGATACAGGTTCAGGGACAGTGACAGGAAGGTACGGAGGATAAATGAATGAGTGAGTGAGTGCTCCTGGAATGGCTGCATGGATGATGAATGATGAAATGAATGATTGTAAGAATGATGTAAAATGAACTAAGTCCAAGAAATATGTATGCATATCCCCAACTTGTCACTTGTCATGTTGGGTGCTACTTTGGCCCACTTTTCCCCATCCTTAGAACTTAGGATAAAATAATTATCCATACTTTATAATTTAAGAAATATTAATATAATACTCCTTTTTGGCTTAATCTCCCTAGCTTAGCCCCTTTTCCTTAACTTTTAGCCCCCCTTTCCCTAACTAGTGGAGTTTAGTCCCCCATACTCTTTTATCATGGCTAGTCTGCACGCAACGATGCATTTTATATTAATTATGAGACATGTACAAAAATAGGTCCACTAGCCTTTAACAACTAGGCTCTCTGGCCTAATCAAAACATAAGCATACTATATTATAATAACTGGCTCACCATCTTATAAAACACATCATATACACAAAGGCTCCCTGGACTTAAAATCACGTGCCGTATCATGGAATGTGCACACTTCATCATTTTACTGCGCAGTACATGCGTTTGCTATACCATGGAAGGTGCATACAAAAATGATGTCAAAACAACTCACTAGATTATGTGCATTTGTATTTACATTTACGTTTGGGTTCAACCTAGGGATATTACAATCCCCTCCCCTTATCTATGCATTGTCCTCAGTGCATTATATACACATATACAACAAAATTTCAAAAATCCTTAAAAAGATGCGGGTATTCTGCCCACATTGCATCTTCATGCTCCCAAGTAGTGTCCTCGGGACCGTACTAGGTCCATTGGACCTTTACAAGCCCTATGGCTCGATTCCGGAGCTATTTGATTTTTTGGTCCAGAATGCATACCGGATGCACTTGGAAAGTTCCTTCTTGCTCCACCTAAATCACATTCCAATCAATAACATGATTAGCATCAAGTATATATTTCTTTAGTAATGATACATGGAATACATTATGAACAGACATAGATGCAGGAAATGAAATCATATAAGCTATTGGACCAATCCTCTCTAGGATCTCAAATCCACAATAGCGAGCTACCAACTTTGAACAATTTCCCAACTTCAGGGAACTTCTGTTGGCTTTAACTTTCAAGAATACATGGTCCCCAACTTTAAATTCCCTGTGAGTTCTACCTTTATCATCATAGATTTTCTTCCTATCTTGGGCAGCCTTTAAATTTTGTTTTATTTTCAACATTTTCTCCTCCATTTCCCTGAGCAAATCTGGCCCAACCACTGCTCTATCTATTGGGTTATCCCAACTTACCAGTGTGTTGCATTTTCTTCCATAAAGTTCCTCAAATGGGATCATCTTTAGAGATGTTTGGTATCCATTGTTATAAAAAAACTCTACCAAGTGTAGGTAGTCTTCCCATTTTGATGGTTTATCCATCACATACATCCTCAACATATCCTCAATCACTTGGTTCACCCTCTCTGATTGACCATCTGATTTTGGATGATAAGTTGTGCTAAAATTCAAATTTGTTCCAAATACATTAAATAATCCCTTCCAAAAATTTGAGGTAAATTTTGGATCTCTGTCAGACACAATTGTCTTGGGTATGCCATGTAATTGAATTATTTCTCTCATATAAATATCAACAATGTTGGTTTCCTTGTGAGTTATCTTAACTGGAATAAAATGGGCAGCCTTAGTAAGCTTATCCACCACTACCATGATAGAATCATGTTGTTTTTTTGTGCTGGGAAGTTTGGTGATGAAATCCATGGTTACAACTTCCCATTTCCACTCAAGAATGGGTAATGGTTGTAGCAAACCAACTAGGTGTCTATGCTCAACCTTTACCTTTTGGCATTACAAACATTTGACAATAAAATCAGTGACTTCTTTCTTCATTCCTGGCCAATAATATTGGTTTTTGACAGCTGCAATAGTTTTCTGATAACCTGGGTGCCCAACATAAGGTACATTATGCATTTCTCCCAATATCATATTTTTCAATACTTGAGAATTTGGTACATAAATTCTTCCCTTGTACATGAGAATTTCATCATTATCTAGCTTGTATTCTTCAATTTTTTGCTACAAATTACCTTACTGTAATTTTACAACTAAATCCTTGTTTTGCAAATCTAGTTTTGTAGCCTCTAAAATTATTTGTTTCAAATCTGATTGGTACATGCTAATGGTTGTAGCATGCATTTCATGCACTCTTCTACTAAGTGCATCAACCACTTTGTTCTCTTTCCCCTTCATTTGCAAGGAAGTGATTGGGTGTGCAATCTTTGAGAATCCTTCAATAAATCTCCTATAGTAGCTTGAAAGGTCCATGAATGATCTGACCTCTGTTACATTCTTTGGCACTAACCATTCTGTAATGGCTTCTATCTTCCTAGGATCCATCACTATCCCATCCTTTGAAATGATATGTCCAAAAAAATAATTTTTCTTCTGATAAAATGAGCACTTGCTCAATATGGCATACAATTGATACTCTCTTAACACTTGCAACATCATCTTCGAATGATGTTCATGTTCTTCTTCTGACTTGGACTATACAAGGATGTCATCCAAAAATACAATGACAAGCTTGTCTAAATATTCTCGAAAAACACCATTCATTAAGCACATGAAAACAACTGGTGCATTTGACAACCCAAATGGCACCATTGTGAACTCATAATGACCATACCTTGTCCTGAAGGCGGTATTGTTGATATATTCCTCCTTAATCCTTACCTGATGGTATCCTGACCTGAGATCTATCTTTGAAAATGTTTTTACATCCTTCAATTGATCAAAGAGGTCATCAATCCTTGGCAAATGATACTTGTTCTTTACAGTCACTTTATTCAAGTGTCTGAAATCAACACAGAATATTAATGTCCCATCTTTCTTTTTTTAGAACAAGGATAGGGCACCCCAAGGTGACACACTTGGGCATATATATCCCTTATTTATAAGTTCTTCAAGATGCATTTGCAACTCCTTCAGCTCTGGTGTACTCATTATGTAAGGAGTCTTTGACATTGGAGCTACTCCAGGAATTCCTGGTACCTCCTTGAACACATCTTCAAAATATTCTAGGACTGGATGATCTTCCAAATTTGGCACCTTATCTTTAGGTGTCTCTTCCATATGAGCTGCAAATATTTGACACCCTTTTCTGTAACATTTCTTCAGCTGCAATGCTGAAATTTCTCTAATGGTCACTGCCCTGGGAATTCCCTGCACTTTCCTTAGATTTCCTTCCTCATCCAAGCAAGTAAATGCCTTGTTATGACAGTCTAGGATAGCATGATGTTGGTCCAACCAATCCATCCCAATTACATAGTCATAGGAACCTAAAGGCAAGATGTTCAAATCTGCCCTGGCATTCAATCCATTCATGTCCATAAGAAATAATTTAGCCATCTCATTTACTTTTCTTTTGGCTCCGGTAGCTAGCTGTACAAACCACTATTTTCCATCCTTTCTTCTTGGAAAATGAAAATTTCCACCATCTTAGCATTTATATAACTATGACTATCTCTTGAATCAATTAAAATAGCAATGGTTTGGTTGTTGATCATACCTTCCACTTCAATCATATGTGATTGATACTCTGTTTGCTTGTTGTCCAGGGATTCATAGATCCTTGACACATTTATGCCCATGTCCTCCATTGTTTCATCTTTTTGTACATTGTGAACATTCCTCACTTTTTCACCTCTGTGAGAAAAATCTCTAAACATATGATCCCCTTTACAACCCCAACATTGCATAGGTGGTTTCCTTGGCCTTTGACCCTCTGTCCCAATCATTCTAGGTTCTCTAGAAGTTGGTTGTCCCTGAGGATTATTTCTGAAGAATGGTGGCTTAGTCCCCTTCTTCCTCTAATCCATATTGAACTTCTTTTTGTCTTCCCAAGCCTTTTAGAAAGTTGGCCTTGTTTTTTGTTGATCATATAGGCCTTTAGCTCGCATTATGGCTTCTTCCAATGTTTTTGGATCATCATACTGTATTTTGTCACTGATGAATGATGGCAATCCACTAAAATACCTCTCTATCTTAACTCTCTCATCCTTGATGAAAGAAACACACTTCAACAGTTCTAAAAACTTTCTCTCATATTCATCTATGGTCATACTCCCAAGATTGAGTTCAAATAACTCTTTCATTTTCTTGTCCTAGTATCTCTTAGTCAAGTATTTCTTCTCAAAATACTTCTTGAATACCCTCTGAGTGAAACTTTTCTCTTTAATGTGTTTCACCTACACAATATGATCCCACCAATTGGATGCCTTTCCCTTGAGTTGATATATGTAAATTATATCTTTTTCATGAGAAGAATAATTATGCAATTGAAAATACTTTCTCATGCCTAACAACCATGTATCTGCATCTTCATCCTTCTTGTGCTCACCATCAAATGTAGGAGGTTTCATTTTGTTCATTTCTCCTCATATCTCATCCACCCCAGACTTCTTATGCTTCCTGACAAGGGATGGACTTGATATGTTGTTTTCCTTATTATTGGAATGCCTCGGGGAGTGATGGTGATGTCTTCTAACGCTTATTGTTCTTCTTTTCTCATTAGGAGGCTTGTGACTTCCCGATTTGCTTGAGCCACTCTCCTTATCCAATTTCTTTTCTATTATGTTCAATTTCTTCATTAACTTCATGTTGAGTGTTTCTCCTTGTCTCTCATAAGCCTTTCATTATCATCTTTATGGCTTTGGACATCCTTCTGTAAATTTTTAATGGTCTCTACCATATTCATGTTTTCATCTCTTCCTTTTCCATGTCCATTGGAGTTTGTTCCTTCAATGGCCAAATGGACATCCATCCCTCTAATCTCATCCTCCTGATTGTAAGTCACATGTGCCTCTTCCATTGCTTTGGACTCTATGTTGATCTTGATATGATCTATTTTTTGTTAACTCTGCAAAATGTGCAACAACAAAACTTTGTCAGGATAATTGCTTCAACAATTCCATGAAAATATGAACCATTATGGTTCAATAATATATATCAGAAATATTTCTTTTGATTTCCTGGAAAATGGAATTCCCAGATCAATTTTTTGGGTGGATATTTAGATTTCACTTTCCAACACTTTTCCAATGTCTACTCCCATTCTCAATTTCGAGTCTTGAGAAGAAAGTTATGGTTATTTGAAAATTGTCCATTAATTGTTTTGTTCACACTTCAATTTGGCACAAATCTACACTGTAATTAGGAATTTTTGCACCTACTCCATTGAAATTTCCGTAGGATATAAATTGGGTTTCTTCATATACATATTATGGACAGTCTGTCCAAGTTTCACCACTTTCTGGGTTCTGGACTGCTAGTTAGAGCCTACTGAAGTTCTAGACCAATTCGTGTTTTTGGTCCGGAATGCTATAGGTACCTTCTTTTCCATATTAATCACTTTTAGCATTCCCATAAATTTAATTCAGGTATGGGACTATCTAATATGGTTCAATATATTTCCATTGACTGCTCTTGCACCTCAATCTGATTTTCGATCAGAAATTTATGGCTCTTTGAAGATAGATGGGTCTTAAAATTTACCCTCCACTATTTGTGTTGTAACTTTCTCATAAAATATCCATTTGATGAACAATTTACTCCATTAGAAATCTCTCTCATGGTTTTTGAGTAGCTAAAAACATTGCTAAGGCCCTAAAAACTGCGCTGCAAAAATATGACGTTCGAACAGTATAAAATGTTTTGGAAATTTGCTAGTTATTCGTTGTTGTTCACCATCCAAACGACTTCATGTGCACAAATTTTAACTTGTACACCCATATTTAGCATGCACAAAAACACCACAAGGTAAATCATGCTCCACGCACCTTTAACCAATGAGCATCACTTCTCTGTCTTGCCAATAACTGAAGCACACTACTTTTGTGTCGCACACCAATATCCACTGCGCACAGTTTTGGTTCTTGCACTATTACCTGTTGCGCACAATTTTTGTATCGCTCACTGATATTCCGAGTGCATTTTAGTATACGCGTTGCACCATTCCAAATTTTAGTATGCCCCCACCATGCACCAATACTCCACCCGCACCATTAACTAAAATTTCGCGCAACAACATATATTCATATTGCGCATGCACCAACCAAACTCCTCTATTCTTTGCCAATACTTCGCACACCACACGCACCATTATTATGTGTGTGTACATTGCTCACACCCTTTTATGCGTATGCACACCGCACAATACTAAATTTAGCATGCACACCAACATTTTTTCGCGTAGCACCAAAATTTAGTGTGCGCACTCACACACCAATATTTTTCCGCGAAGTGCCAAAATTTAACGTGCGCACCTGCACTCTAACATTTTTCCGCACAGTGCCAGAATTTAGTGCGCACACCAATAGGCAAACATTTTTTTGCGTGGTAGCCAATTTTTACATATCACAATCTTTCTACTGCACATCATGCATTTTTAGTGTACTCACCTACAAGCATTCATTTTTATGCGCATCAATTCCTCATGAATTTTGCTGTAGAAATTGTGGATTTTTCTTAGATTTTTCCCAATTTCTACCATAGACATTCTACAACTATGAAAATTTGTTCAATTTCACCCCGATAACACCAATTCAACCTCTTCAACAACAAATCACTATGGTTTGAAATTTCTGGAACAGATTTTTCCCAAATTCAAGTCACAAATTGAGAATTTTTATTACTAATCTCGTTCCAATTGTCATGGCTTCACTATAACTTCAAATTAGACCAATTCAAGGTTTGAATTTTCTAGAACAGATATTAAATCAATAATATCTCACGACATGGCCAAATTTCTCAATTTTCCCATGAATTTAACAACAAAAATTGTGGATTTTCCAAATTCCGCCCAACTGTTGTTACTTTTTACCATGGACACTCTATAACTTGATATTTGGCCAGTTTGAAATCAATCCTCTATAAAAAGTTTCCTCAACCCAAATTACTTGGTCCATCCAGGCTCAATGTTGAAAACTGAAGCTCTGATACCTTATTGTAATGTCCCCGGCCACCCAAGTTGGGCCACAATACATGAGAGAACACTTTTGTTCTCTACTCAACATACTGTAACATACGCAACACCCAATTGAGCTATGCCACATAAAATTTTCAAACTGCATGCAATTAAAATATATATGCAGAGAACTCTTGTGGGAACTTTATATATAAAACGTAAACAGACAAATGCATACTGTAAATGCATAGATTCATACTAAAATAAGAGTAAACTTATACATGCAACATATATCAACAATACCCATAAATATACAAACATTCAAAACCACACATAAGATAAACCCATAAAAATACACACGTAAATAACAATGTGGCATGTAATTTTATCACATAGTTGTCACTTATCTTGGTAATAATATCACAAACTGCGTGCAGACCTTCCACGAACCTTCCAGCCTTAGACCACACTACTCATCACTCTGAAAAATGGGTCACCCTTGAGCTGGGACTAAACTCCACCAAAGTAAAGGGATTCCTAACCAGGCTAATGGATCATAAACAACAGGAAAGACTAAGTCACATGTGCCACCTCAAACTAATAGCCTATAGTCCCTCATTCCCCACATGCATGTCCCACCCCAGGAAGTGTGCCCCTTCTCTGCTCAACAGTCCTTCGGCTGCCCCACTTCCTTTTCGGGCTTCAGCAATAGGCCGAACAGGAAGTCTCAGAGCACTGTAGCTGCAATTTAGAACCTTCAGGAAATCAATTCCCCAACAATTATCTCACCCAGAGAGAAATTTCTCATGTTCTTGACAACTCGCTTCTTCAATATCCCACGGGCCTGACAACCCGCTTCTTTAGTCCCACTCCCAAGCTAACCATCTACAAAAACAGATAAGGCTATGGATACAGGTTCAGGTATAGTGACATGAAGGTACGCAGGATAAATGACTGAGTGAGTAAGTTCTCCTGGAATGGCTGCATCGATGATGAGTGATGGAAGGAATGATGGAAAACGAACTAAGTCCAAACAATATGTATGCATGTCCTCAACTTGACACTTTTCATGTTGGGAGCTACTTTGGCCCACTTGTCCCCATCCTTAAAACTTAAGATAAAATAATTATCCATACATTATGTTGGCATAGGGGTAGACTCAGGATTCAACGCTACAACAAGGCACCAACAAAAAACTAACTACTGACCCTTTTGGCATACACGATATTTAGGACCCTAATTCACGGTATATACATGGCTCACCCCAACCTGGGGCTACGTCCACCAACTCTTCTTCTTTATTGTCTTCAGTCAATCAGTTACAAACACAAAGCCATCAAAATCCTACTTCTCCTAGGACATGATATCTGGGCACCTCGCTAGACCCTCCTTCCTCACGTTATAGTACAAAGCCTTCCACAGTCTGTTACAACCACTTGCACTTATCTCTGCAAGTTTCTCACAGTATGCACAAAGAATATACAGACCACATTTTCACTTAGCATACTCTTAAAACTGACTCCTCATTACATCACCTAGATATCTATTTATACATTACAAAAGTGGGCCTAAGCATGGGTAAACCCATGGGATGCCATCCCATGCCCGTTACATAATCCCAAAACCCAAAAAGGGCCGAAAAGGGGGATGCGATCCTATGATCTCCAAATTTTCTTGCACTCCTCCTTCGAAAGGCTATCGATGTCCAAAAATAGGTCAAACTTGATCAAGATCCCTCAAATCTTGGTCAAGGGGAAACAGGCCCCCAACACTCACCTGTGACTCATCCCAAGTCACTCTTGTTTGACTAGTTTTTCTTCGAATGCCTTGAGCTTGGATTGAGATGCTTCAACTTGTTGTTGTGCTACAACCTCTTGTTCAATGAACACCGGGATGACTACATCGTTAACCGATCCCTCCAGGTGTTGTTCTGCGATTGTGACAATATGCTCTAGCTCTACTCCTCAGCTTTCAACCTTTGTGAACATCTGGTAAGCCTTATCTTAAATAGGTTGGAGCCTCTGAGTTACTTCCATAACTTTTCTCTGGATAGTATGGATCTATTGTTGGTAAGTGAACTACTCTTGAGATCACTTCATTCTTTCTACAACTGAGACGGCTTTCAACTGTGCCTATAGTGTCTCTGCATGCTACTTCGCTTCCTGGAGCTATGACTCCAGTTCCTGCAACTATGGGTTCTCAGTGAGTTTCTCATATGTTTGTGCATTGCGGTTACTTAGCTTCTTGCATTCCATGGAAAGGGCCTTTAGTCTCTCAACTATGTTGTGGAAAATTGCTTCTCTTTGATCCCTGACATCTTGTGGGGTCTCGGGAACTGCGTAGAGCTCTAAATATACTATAAGTTGCTGGAGTTGTTGGATCACTTTTGCAAACTATTCTACCTGTTGTGTGACTTGATCCTCTACCTTTATTTCTACAAATTTCATAGAGTGCATTTCTCTGTTGATTGCTTCCTTTACTTCTAGTTGCTCGGCGAGAAACTATGAACCTCGCAGGTTGAATTCGCAAAATTTCATCGTTGTTATCTTATCCTAGTCTGCTCAAACTATGTGGATCCCCTTTGGGAGGTACGCAGCGACCAATGCATACTCAAAATATCTAGGTACATTGTCGCTATTTACTGCACCGCTCAGAGGTAGAATATAGGCGAGTAATATAGTCAAGATCAACTTGGCATTCACTAGATCATCCCTGTGCTTGGTTCTCTTTTCATCTGATGGTCAGGATGGTTTGGCTCTGTGAGAAGTCGATGGAGAGGATTTTAGTCCTCTCATTGATGATTCTTGTACACCTGTAGACATCGACATGAATCTTTCAGTCATGAGTTTCATTAGAACTTCTTCAACAACTTTCTCTACAGTGCTCAACTCGTCTGACATACACACTCGAGGTTAACAATATTGGGTTCAGGGAGTAAGTTAGGCACTGCAATAGGATAGAGGGAAATAGAGCAATGACCACTATGTAAAATCAACAAGTGTGTGAGATCAAATTCACGATTGGAAAAAGTGTTAACGGTGCATGGTGCGACAGGATAAATAGGTAAATCAGCAATGGTTCGCTTGCAACGGGAATGAAGCCTTCATTAACTCTATCCTATTTGTTATGGCACAATCTCAAAAGTTGGATGGGGAGTTGTTTGTCCATAAATGTCTTTATATTTGTTCGAAGAGTCATTCGAACGGTTATAATGTCCCCAATGGCTATATTTCTTTTCCATGGCAAAGTTCCATGTGTCATTGATCTGATATCCCGACGAAGCTACAATTTTGCAAATTTTCCTTCTACGAGGTTCCCTCTAGAACCTTCTGTAACTTCTCTATCTTATATCTCTTCTTACTTAGCTTTCTAGCCTTCTTCCCAGTGGGATTCGTTTCTGTATGCATTTTTCCATTCTGATTCTTATCTTCTTTTGATACAATGACTTCTCATTGTTGAGATTCTTTCAAGGTTAATATTCTTTCTTTATGTGGGATAGATATGGCAGTCTTTTGTGGGTCTTCTCGTGTTCTTGCAACTTCAACATCTATGTCGATGTTGCTAAATGGTTGCAATTTGTTCTCTTGTTCTTCAATCAAGTGTGTGATCCTTCTAGTTATGAATTCTTTTAACTCTTGCTTTTGTTCTTCTAAAACTTCCTCTTCTTCTTTCCTTCTGGCCCGATCTCTTTCAATCCAAGGTTTTCCTAGTAACATGGTAAATGGTGCGTTGTTCTCAATAAATTTAATAACCTCAAAATCTTGTTTTGTTGAAGCTCCATTGAAAGTCATAGGTAACTTGGTAAGTATTCCACATAAGTTTATCAATTTTCCCCTGAATAATCCCATTCCTCCTAATGAACGAATCATAGAAGGCTTTTCTAAAAGTTCCCAAGTTCTCTCTGTCATAATATTCACCTGTGTCTCCTCATCCAGAACACAGTCAATGTCAAAGTCTCATATTCTTGCTTCAATGCATTCTTTTTCTTTGAAGATCTTTGATAATATAACATGTCGGTGGTCATTCGGGATTTATTTTATGTGTAGAAATACTTTTTCTGATTCTTTATGGGGTTTTCCCATAATCTTAGTTTCTAGATCCGCCTTAGGATTTTCTTGTCTTATGTTCATTTCTTCAAGCTTAGCAATCATTCTAGAGAAATCCAATACTTCATGATCCATAGCTTTGCAACAAAGATAACTAGATCTTCTATCAGGACACTCCTTAGCCAAATGGACCAGTCTTCTAGAATTGTAAGAAAGGGTTAATCCTCTCTTTCTCTTAAATGATCCCCAACTTCTCCTGTACTGTGTGCTAGGATCATAGTAGCTAACCTGCAAAAAATTCTTTCTAGGATCCTGCATCCATTTTTTAGTCCAAACATTCTTTCTATGCGTAGGTATAACATATCTTTCACTATTCTTATCAAATCTATTTATATCAAACCTTCTTTCATCTATTAGTGCCCTAGTTTTTAAGCTATGATAGACTCTATCAAACATACCTAGATCCATACTTTAGAAACAAAAATTTCCACTTATATTACTTTTACAGAGCACAAAGCTTTCAAATCTAGAACTTTTCACTTATTATTACCTTTATCAGAGCACAAAGCTTACATATCTTACCTCTTTTCTTCAGATCTGGCATTTTTTCTTGGCACAAAGCTTCACAAGTCCAATAGAGTGTTGCGCACTAGGGAAACAGATCTACACATAGAGATTTCATAGTTACAGGACACATCTTTGCACAAAAAGTCTTATTTCTCAATTCCCAATAATCAAAGTTTCAGGTCCCAGCAATAGAACCATTTGTTGGCACAAGGGCAGACCCAGGGTTCAACACTACAACAACACACCAAAAAAACCATAACTATCGACCCTTTCGGCAACACCTATGAAGAAGATGAAGTCTCACCCTAGGTAGAGGCAGGGGTGGTTGCAAGACTTGTAGGACTCAGATGTCTACAACCTTAGCTGGGACACAGATCTATGATTAAAATACTTAACAGAGAACTTAGCATCGACAATTCCTCAATATTTAACAATTATTCTACTGCGCAGATAGAATAGAGCATTGCATCATTCACTTAGATATGATGTATTTAAACACTTTATCATAAAGAGGTAGGTCTGATCTAACATATCCAAGCACTAATAATTTTCACATAGGTTATATCTAACATTCATAAACATTATTAGCACAAAGAATAGGCAGATTTATCTATCTCTATCAAAGCACTTAGCAAGAGAAGACATAAACACATCAAGACAAAGAACAAAAAAGGACAACATGGTATTTACGTGGTTCACCCCCACCCTGGGGCTACATCCACCAACTCTTCTTATTTATTGTGTTCAGTCAATCAGTTACAAGCATAGAGCCACCAAAATCCTACTCCACCTAGGACAAAAGATCTGCGCACCTCGCTAGATCCTCCTTCCTCGTGTTATAGCACAAATCCTTCCACAATCTGTTATAGCCACTTACACTTAGCTCTGCAAGTTTTTCATAGTATGCACCAAGCATATACAGACCACATTTTCACTTAGCATTCTCTTACAACTAACTCCTCATTACATCACCTAGATATCTATTTATACATTACAAAAGTGGGCCTAAGCATGGGTAAACCCATGGGACGACATCCCATGCCCATTACATAATCACAAAACCCAAAAAGGGCCCAAAAGGGGGTCGAGATCCAAAAGGGGGTCGAGATCCTGTGATATCCGCTTCATATTGCAATTCTCCTTCGACAGGCTGTCGTAGTCCCAAAATAGGTCAAACATGATCAAGATCCCTCAAAAATTGGTCAAGGGACAACACTTTATACTTTAAGAAATATTAATATAATATTCCTTTTTGGCTTAAGCTCCCTAGCTTAGCCCCTTTTCTTTAACTTTTAGCCCATCTTTCCATAACTAGTGGAGTTTAGTCCCCCATACCCTTTTATCGTGGATAGTCTTCGTGCAACAATGTATTTTATATTAATTATGAAACATATACAAAAATAGGTCCACTGGCCTTTAACATATAGGCTCTCCAGCCTAAACAAAACATAATCATACTAGCTTATAATAACTGGCTCACCAGCCTATAAAACACATCATATACACAAAGTCTTTTTGGCCTCAAAATCGCATGCACTTAAGTTGTTGCACGCAGTATCCTGGAATGTGCACACTTCATCATTTTACTACACAGTACATGCGAGTGCTATACCTTGGAAGGTGCATACAAAAATGATGTCAAAACAACTCACCAAATTACATGCATTTGTATTTACATTTACAATTGGGTTTAGACTAAGGATATTACACCACGTGGTGACTCTTCGTCCATAGGATCTGGCTGTCAAATCATTGCCACATGGTGACTCTTCGTCCATGGGATCTGGCCGTCAAATCACTGCATCGTGGAGGATTTTCATCCATTGAATCGGGTCGTTAAAACTTTTCCACATGATGACTCTTCATTTATGGGATATGGACATCAGATCACTGCCACATGGTGGATATTCATCAATCGAATCCGACCATTAGATCATTGCACATATCCCATTATGGTCCATCAGATATGGTCATTAGATGGATGCTACATGGCGGTTGTTCGTCCATCGAATCTGTTCATTCAATCAATGCTACGTGGAAACTCTTCATCCATCAGATATTACCATTAGATTGTTTCCACATGGCACATTTTGGTCCATCGGATCTAGTGGTCAGATCACTCTGATGTGGATTTTTCTGGTCCATCATATGGATGCCACGTGTGCCATTCTGGTCTATTGGATCTGTTCGTTAGATCACTTCCACATGGCCCATTCTAGTCCATCGGATCTTCCAATCTGATTGTCACAATGTGGCCCATTCTAGTCCATCAGATCTGACCATCAGATTGATGCCACATGGTTGTTTCTGGTCTATTGAATTCGGTCGTCAAATGGTTGTGCCCCATTTTGGTCTATCGGATATGGAAGTTATATGGCTTCCACGTGGCCCGTTTAGGTCCACCAGATCTGGCCATCCAATTGTTGCCATGTGGCTACTCTCCATCCATCAGATCTATCAATTTATTGTTGCAATTTATCGGTGTTGCATACACATTTATGGTGTTTATGTCTGAAATATGGTGTACTACTGTATAAATGTAGGTTGTGTACAAGGATCTGAAAGCCCTATGAAATGGATTCATTTCATGCCATGTAATATGAATTCCATGTAATACAAATACGTATCTCACACAAATGCCACTCTAAAATTGGTGGCTTGGCTTGACGGTACTTATGCATATATGTACCAGCATTGACCTGAGCTCGATGCTCTAAAACAAGTGATAACTTGTGAAATTGTATGTATAAAATATCCAAAGTGTTATTATATTTGGTGTTTACTCTAACACACAAACTTTATTAAATTGTCTATGATAGTGGGAATGACAAGCACAATGCAAACTATGTCTAGACAAGCATTTGGAGACAAGCAATATAGTATGTTTTGGCTTATATGCCAATAATATATGTTCATATTGAGTGCAGTTTTTGTGCTCCTAAGTTGTCTCTACACTTTCTCAAAGACTGCACTACATGATATGGGACAAAGTAGAGAAATAACTGAGAATGGAGGAATTATTTCTAAAGGACTTATTCCTCACATATTTTCCTTTGCACTTAGCTCTTCTTCTCAAAGGTTTATGATGGCCTAGAATATAGTGACTCATGTTGCCTACATTTATGTAGCCACTTTTGTGGTACATGTCCTGTTAAGATGGGTGGGTTTTTACAAACTGGGATGGAGCATGCTAGGAGCCTCATTAACTTTGAGTCTATCCGAGTGGATTCTTACCATTTCAACATTATTGTATGTTCTCTTTAGTCCACATTGTAAGGATACAGGGAATGGTGTCTCATCAAAATCCTTCATTGTGATTTGGCCATCCTTCAAATTCACAGTGGCTTCAACTTTTATGCTATGGAAAGATAGATTTTCATGATCACTTGAATTTATTGGAATTTATAGAAAATATCTAAATCAAATGGCGAGTGTGATATATGTCATTTTTATGAACTCAATACACTGTGTTCAGTGGTTTTTTACTACTATATACTGAGAAACTTCAATGGTATGTCTATGTTACAACAACTTGGAAATATGGTCTAATAAGAGCCTGGTTCTCATTTTAGGACTGCTGCCAAATCCACAATGAACTTTGGATTCTCTTTCAATTTGGTAATATAACTAAATCCCTAAGAAATATGTCAAAGATGAAACAAAAGGCATTAATTACATTGGTTTACAACGAAACTATCCATGCTTTTGATTTTTTTTAGTGTGTGTCAGACATAGATTGTTTTAATATTTTAGATATCTTTTTGAATATATCCCAATTGTTGATTATATTTATATTGGTAGTGTGAGAGTTGGTAACTGAGTCAGGAGGCCCAAAACTGCAAGGTTTTGGTTTGTGGTTGCAGGGTGTACCAGCTTCTTAATCACTGTCATTCTTGGTATTGGAGTTTTGGTACTTAATAAACAATTGAGTCAAGAATTTACAAGTAACAATGATGTTATAGTTGCGTAGTCTAAATGTTCTACAAAATGGATTTTTTTCGGCCATACTTTTCGAGAACCTTTGCCCTAAATCCGACGAGAAATTGTTAGATCCACATATTTGAGTGATTATTTCTGTATAATCCAAGTGTCTCAGGGGTTTTTCAGCATGTTGAATCCATTTTTGCATTCATAAATGGATTTTATCAAACAAAAAATAGTGATTTCATGCATATTTATGTTTCTAGATTCTAGTGAAAAAAACCATTTTGTATAACAGTAAAACAATTCCTATGAAGAAAGTTTCTGCAATGATACCATTGATTGAATTATCAGTGTTATTAAACGTGATCCAACCTATTCATTCATGTAATTAACATTATTATATATTTACAACTTAAACAAAGTATTTCCATATAATATGTTACAATTACTAACTATACACAAATTTGTTGGTATAGAAAATGTAGCAATAGTATGTGCATGGAAATCATGTGCGTCTTATGTCAATCTGTCATCTTTTTACATCGTTGGTTTACCTATTGGGATAGTGTTGGAACATTAAATTCAAAGTTAAATAAAATATCAATGTCATTAAAGTTTTGGATATTCTTGTTTTGGATTTGAAGATATAACTTTGTCCCACTCCTCTAAATGGAACAATGTTCCTCTTCCAAGAATCCTTATCCTTTTAAATATCAAATATTACAAATTGACCAACATTGAGTTGACCACTCGATAATTTAAATGATACTGAAATCTGCTCAGTGCATCATGAACTCAGACCAAGATAAATGTGTACATGGTGCTTTGTCAGGAAAAAATATAGAATCTGACCTGAATGGAAGGATGTTCCTTTACCAATAATCCTTCTTCCTTTTAAACTTCATAATTTATTTTTTATTTTTTAAGAACAAGGAAAATATTAACCCTCAATTGTATAATCCATTGCAATGATGGGTAACTCTTACAACTAGTGAAGTTCATCAATATTTCTTTACAAAATATTGATGTCACTGATCACTTACCAAATTCTTACAAATTGTTTGGTATTACATTGCATTAGGAAAGAACCAATAAAAGGGAGGATACTTCAACTGTCTTGTTGGAGCTCTAACAATGATTGTGTGTGAATCTATGATAGATCAATACCCTATGCTTCATGTATAAAGAATAACCATCATACTATTGGCTCACTCCATTATGATCAACATTAGCTCCAAGGCCCAACCTTCCATAGTATCATATTCTCCTAGTTGTGTTCAATGCTTTAATTAAAAAACGTACTAGTATCTACATCACCTGCATATTAGGTGAAAGTGGAAAATAGACTCCATTCGTACTACTCAATTTCTCCCTTTATCATCCTCTATTGCATCAGATAAAGTTGTTTG
This sequence comes from Picea engelmannii, assembly GCA_009831015.1. Taxonomy (NCBI): domain Eukaryota; kingdom Viridiplantae; phylum Streptophyta; class Pinopsida; order Pinales; family Pinaceae; genus Picea; species Picea engelmannii. The sequence goes on from ML779539.1 coordinate 232,437, forward strand.
AATTTTCTAAAGGATTGACTTTTCCTCTTTGAAAAACTACCTTTCAATGATATTTAATAGATATAAAATAATACAAATAAATAACTATCAATATATCCAAAGGGATGAAAGGGGTGAGTAAGGAACGCCACATCATATTTTCATTTTTCATACTATTTGATTCATGTGTAAATTGGTGGCCACCCACCTATTCCACTGGCTCAAAACATGGGTTTCCACCTTGTCAGTTGTTCTATGGTTTTTTGGGCCCTGAACTTCTAGGGTCATTTTGAGGCCCTAAACGACATTTTTTGGGAACAACAATGCCCATAATATCAATATAGCATAGAAAAACCTCAGAATAAGTACTCAACGCCTTGAAAAGAGATAATTTCAGGTAATAAGCCTCTTCGAGGGCGAAACCTCCTTATACCCCACATAAATGTCTAAATAAAAGATGATTCCAAATGAAAATGTCTCCTTGGTATATATAGGAGACTAGAAGGTACAATTACAACTAATGAAATACATCCGACATAAATAAAATAACATTACTAATGTAATGTGCCCCAATTAAGGGGTAATGATCTATTATTTAGGGATTAACATGCCCCTCCCCTTGAGACAAGTGTTTTCTGCAACACTTGAGTAACTCTGGATGCTTCTGTATAAAAGACTCATCTTCCCAAGTGGAATCTTTAGCTGATAGATTCATCCATTTAACAAGATACTCTAAAATGGATCTATTCCTCAGCTAGAAAATTCTTGTGTCAATGATGGGTTTAGTCTCCAATATGATTTTTCCTTCCTCGTCAAGTTCTAGAAATATAGTTTGAATTGGGATCTTGTCACCTATAACCTTCTTTAAGCATGAAACATGGAAAAATGGGTGTACTTGTGAAGATGTAGGAAACTCCAATTTGTATTCCTTAGTACCAAACTTTTGCAACACCTTATAAGGGCCATAGTACTTTGGTGATAATTTGTTATCCTTCTTGGATTGCTTGAGGGACATCTGTTTGTATGGTTGTAGTCTTAAAAACACCCAATCCCCTACTTAAAAACTTATTTCACTACGATGTTGATCTTCTTGTTGTTTCATGTGATTCTGTGCCATGGTCAGGTTGTCCTCTAAGATCTAGAGAACTTGTTGTTGATGCTTGATGTGATCTTCCATTGCTTGAACCTTAGATTTTTATTTTAGAGAAGAAGTGATGGAAGGAGGGTGGTATCTGTAGAGTTCCCTAAATGGTGTCATTTTTGTTGTAGTATGAAAGGAATTGTTATACCACGATTCTGCCAAGGGTAACAATTTGAACCATTGTGTTTGCTTATTAGAGACAAAACAATGAAGGTAGCCTTTTGAAATTTTTTTCACTATCTTGGTTTGTCCATCAAATTGAGGATGATAGGATGAGCTATGAGCCAATTGAGTATCCAAACAAGAAAATAATTATGTCCAAACATTTCCAGTCAAGATGGGATCTCTGTCACTTACAATAATATTTGGGTTGCCATGTAGCTTTTGAACTGTTTCCATGAATGCGGTGGAAACTGTACTGGATTTGAAGGGATGAGAGATTGCACAAAAGTGTGCGTATTTGGTGAGTCTATCAACAATCACCATGATGACACTCTTTCCTTTTGATTTTGGTAACCCTGTTATGAAATCCATGGAAACCTCTTCCTAGCATTGACTTGGGATGGCTAATGGTTGTAAAAGACATGGGATCTTAATTGTTTCCACCTTATTTTGTTGGAAAACCAAACTTCTGCGACAAACCTTTGAACATCAGTTTTAAGGCCATCCCAAAAAAATCCCTTTTTGACCCTATGGTAGGTTTTCAAAAATTCTGAGTGCCCTCCTACTGGAGAGGTGTGCAATTTCAATAGTAACCTTTGTTTGAGTTTGGAGTTCTTACATAAATATAAGCGTTCTGTGTATCATAGTGAATCATTTTTCCATGTAAATGTATCTAATGCACTGGAATCCTGTTGCAACCTTTGAATGTGAGTCCACACTTTTTCGTCATTCTTCCATTCATCCCTTGCTTCTATTATCCAATTGGGTTGGATGATCAAGATATAATAGAGAAAAGCCTCAACATCTTCATCCTTTATTGAGAGTGCATCTACCACAACATTTTTCTTCCCTTTTTTATAGACGATTTCAAAATAATAATCCAATATCTTGGTCAACCATTTTTGTTGTTCTTTTGAAGATAGTCTTTGTTCCAAGAAGTATTTAATACTATCATGATCTGTTTTGACCTTGAAGTGCCTACCTATTAGGTAAGGATGCCATTTCTTCAATGCATGTAGTATTTCCATCATTTCCTTCTCATAAATGGGTTTGTGTAAGTCTTTTCCCTTGAGTGGTCGACTTTCAAAAGCCAGGGGCCTTCCTTCTTGCATTAGGACAACACCAATTCCATTTCCTGAGGCATCACATTCCACAATAAAGGTTTTTGTGAAGTCTGGAGTGGTCAAGACCGACGCTTTACACATCACCTCTTTAAGTTTTTCAAAATCTTTAGTTTCCTCTAGAGTCCATGAAAATCCCTCCTTCTTAGTTATTGTCGTTAAAGGTGATTCTATTCTTCCATAGTCCAGAACAAACTTGTGGTAGTAACCTGTCAAACCCAAAAATCATCTAAGATTCTTTAATGTTTTTTGAATCGACCAGTCCATCATGGACTTAATCTTGTTAGGGTCTACCTTGACACCTTCATTAGATACAATATGACCCAAATACTCTACCTCATTCAATCCAAAGAAACATTTGGATGGTTTGACATATATTTGTTTCTCGTTTAGTAGTTGTATCACCTTATCAACATGTCGCACATGATCCTCCCAAGACTTTCTATAGATTTATATATCATCAAAAAATACTAACACAAATTTTCGAAGGAATGACTTGAAAATTGAATTCATCAACCCTTGGAATGTGGAAGTTGCATTTGTAAGGCCCAAAGGCATGACCAAAAATTCATAATGGCCTTCATGAGTTCAGGATGTTGTTTTTGGGATATCGTCTTCCTTCATTCTAATCTAATGATACTCTGAATGAAGATCCAACTTTGTGAAATAGATTGCTCCATTTTGTTCATCTAACAATTCATCAATGATGAGAATGGGAAACTTATCTTTAATAGTGATGTTGTTGAGCTCTTTATAATCTGGGCACATATTCCATGAGCCATCTTTCTTGAATACCATTACCACCGATGCAGAGTAAGAACTTTGGCTAGGTCTAATAATTCCATCCTCTAACATTTCTTCAACCATGCGCTCAATTTCACTCTTATGGGAATAAGGGTATCTATATGGCCTAATGTTAGGAGGAACACTCCCAGGAATTAGGTGAATATCATGATCATAATTTTGAGTGGGTGGAAGACCTTTCAGAATATCTTCAAATACTTTGGAATGCTTATCAATGATCCCTTGGAGATCTAGGGGAATAGATGGCCTATATGTTTGAACATCTAGTGAGCATAGTTGTGCAATTACACCTTGATGCCCCTTTTTCAATAATTTTGTCATTCCATTGGAGCTTATCACCTTACTGAGTTTCCATGTGATACCTCTTAACTCAATTTTTTTTCCTTGCAATGAAAATTTCATGAAAAATTCTTGAAAATTAAAATCCATTGTTCCTAATGATTGTAACCATTGGATTCCTACTACGACATCAACACCACCCATGGGTGTAGCAATCATTCGACTATTCATTACATATTCCCCCATAGTAATATTGATCTTATTTCATTTTCCTGAGCAATTGACAGTTCCTCCATCTGCAATCATTACTTGAAACTTTGGTGCTAGATATACAAAGAAATTGAGAGATTTGGCTGATCTATAGTGAATGAAATTATGAGTACTACCATAATCAATTAGGACTATTACCTTTTTATTTTTGATATATCCTTCAATCTTGAGGGTTTGAGGAGTGCTAATTTTAGCCAATGCATTACATGATATCGTGGGAGTCAACTCTTCAGAGGAAATCATGTCTACATTTTCTTCTTGAGATGCTAACTGTTCTTGTTCTTCTTTCTCTTCACAATCTATGTAGAATAATTTCTTCTCACCACACTTATGTCCCTTACTGTACTTACTTTCACAATCAAAGAATAAACCTTTTTCTTTTCTTTCCTCCAATTGTTGAGGTGTCAACTTGGTAGGTTGAATTGTTTCACTAGTACATATTGTAAAAATTCCGACGTTTTATTTGCGACGTTATGGACAAAATTGTCCATATTGTCGCAAAATAGAGGAAATTTATATAAAAAAAAAAATCCTGTTGCCCGATAACGTTTCTCTTGCAACGTTGACGTCTCTCTTGCCACGTTAACGCCACTCTTGCCACGTTAACGTCGCTCTTGCCATGTTTTCCACTGGAACGTCTCTCTTGCCACGTTTTCCACTGGAACGTCTCTCTTGCCACGTTTGTGAAGATGTATGTCTCTCTTGCCACATTAACGTTGGTCTTGCCACGTTAATGTCACTCTTGCCACATTTTCCACTAGAACATCTCTCTTCCCACGTTTGTGAAAATGTATGTTGCAATTGCAACGTTTTGGAAACTAGGTTTTCCCCTCCAACGGTCACCTTATTATGTTCACCAAGTCAAAATACCAATGGTCACTTAGAACTTTTTTATGTCAGAATTGTGACGTTACAAAATCTATAAATATGTTGCATTTGACGGATGTTGCGACAAGTTTTCTATAATAATGACACTTCAAAAAGGGTTTGTGGGTCTTCTCGGCAAACAAAAAATAGATATTTGTTTCAGTATAAGTCTGTGGGGAAGAATGTTAGAAAACATTAGAGCTGGGAAAAGAATTAAAGAGGGTGAAAAGGGTGACGGTAAATTTTATTGCTCTTGCAAAAATTGTTGTATTAGACGTCCCGAAAGAGTTTTAATAGCAACAGCTACAAAACATTGTAGAAAATATGGGCACATGGATGGGGGATCAAATGAATATCGTCCGATGGTATATACATTCATTATCTATTTTAATATTTATTATATTCTCAAATTTTATAATGTTTTATACATGCACTAATTTTTCATGATTGTTTGTAATTATAAAGTTAGATTTGCCCCCTAAATTTATGCATAAAGCACCAAGTAGTAGAAGAAATGATGTTGTAGTACAAGATGAAGAACTTGAAGCAGATAATCAAGATCAAGTTAATGATTCCATGGAAGTAGATGACAATAATGACATGGTTCAAGTTGATGAGACAAATCAAATGATTCAAGACTTATTCGGTCATCCAGATGAGGATCATGGGGACAGTAGTGATGGTATTTATGATGAACCTTTTATTGAAAAGGCAAATAAACGACTTGATAAAGGGTCAAGAGCAAATATTCTCTCCACTACATTGTTGCTAGTGAATTTGAAAGCTACAAATCATTTGTCTAACACTTGTATGACATAGATCCTAACATATGTAATATGTTACTTCGCATCTACATAAAGGTTGACTATTCCCCATTTTTTTTAGTGTTAATTAATGTGTAAAATAAAAATGCAATATTAACTTACAATCCCTATTCTTTACATTAGCTATTTATTTTTTATGTTTTAGATTGTTAGGTGAATTTTTGTTACCCTCGTCAAATATTTTACCTCGCACATATCGAGATTTGCATGCCATTATGAAAGACATTGGAATGGAGTATCA
>ML779539.1:256136-270408 GCA_009831015.1 Picea engelmannii
ATTTTTATAAATGGTAATGTATGCTCTGCACATGAAACATATCTACTACACTTTAAACACTCAAGGTCGCATTGCTGCTAGTTCACATCAGATCTTATGCCATTCAGTTCTGACATTGCAATTGTTTGACCTTTGTTCCAGTTCTTACTGTAGAGTTAACTCTGTTAAGGAAAGTGGTGATTCAAACTATCTTGTTTGATATTCCTTTCTACTGGTTCCCTTCAAGCATCCATGATTTTTCATGTCTAATGCCTTCACATCTAAGACAACATTTCTTGTCATTCTTCCATTGTCTACTACACACACACATAGGCTGCTAACAGGGGCTGGCCTTTCTCATGCAAGTTCCATAACTGGATGGCATAGCATGATAGCTCAGAAAATGCTACATTCACTTTGTTTGCAAAAGGTTTATCCTGATTGTTTGACAGTCATATTTAAGGAGTGTTTCTGCTAATGCTCATACATATGTTATAAACTGCATCTGTATAAGATGATGGATCCTATTTAAGATGGATCATTGAGAAGTTCAAGAAAGGTGGTTAAGATATATTAATGGTGCCTGATTTCCATAGGGAGTATCATATCTTCCATCTTTTGCAATTGGAGTGGCTATATTTGCACCTATTGTGACAACTATTCACTATTTGTCAACACAAGAATGTCCTCGTATGGAACTGTATGTGGGAGCATTGCCAGAAATCATCTCTGGTATTGTATGGAACATTGGTATGTAACTTATAGATGTTTTGGCTACTACTATTTCACTAGACTTTGAATCAGTTACCGTAACTAAAATGTATTTATCTTAATTAATGTAACATGAAACTTCTTAAGCATGCTTGCTATTGGAATCATTGGTTATACAATAGCATATCCAATGTAATCTCTGTTTACTGGTGTTTAAGATCTTTGCATGTCACTATCACTACCCAAGGGATGAGCCCACCCTTCCAGAATTATACCTTGTTTCTATTTTCAATTGCCAGTGAGTATCCTCCACTCATGAGCAGATTGGCACATGCAAGAAATCAGTGAACAACAGGTAGTAAAGGTAGTTGCATGTCTGTATTTACCAGATTATTAGTGTATCCCAAGGGACAATGACAAATCAGTTTGATGGATAACATGCATTCACAGATGTAGGGCACACTGAATTCAATAGTTACACTTCATTTATATTCTATTTTGGACATCTTGCACATCCATTCTCATACCTAGGGTGCAATTTTCAAGAAGGAAGAGTTCTATAAAATGAGAAAACTTAACTGTAATAGGGTTGGATCCCCTGAGATTGAATCTTAAATTTACTTGTAATTGCCAAAGGTCCTGATAAATAATAAAAATTTGAACACTTGATCTGTAAACTCTCTCTTTTATTGTGTATTGAATTGTGTCATTAATGTCTGTAGTCTTCTCATTTTATGTAATTGATTCAGTTTTATGAGATTTTGTGGATTTTTATTTGTTGGTTTACTGAAGTTGTTTGCAAATATGAGTGGTTATTCCAAGAATCCAAACCCCAAGTGTTGKTAGGGAAAATTAATTTCCCTTTGATTGGATTTGAACAACCAAGATAGGGCTATCTTTTTAGCGTTGATCACTAGGTTCGAGTCACATTTCTCTAGTGACATTCATCCYTTGCAGGATGCCTCACTGTAGTTCTCCATTACCACACAAACACAAGGAGTTTTCAGATTTCTATGGTGAGAGTGGTTATCAGAAATGTCAATGTTTCGGATTGCAAACCAGATCCATCATCAGGACAAGTAGTCGATGTGAGAAGAGGGCTATCGGAGTTGCAACTCGTAGTTCTAAAATCGTTCAAGGATGAGATTGGTAGGAAGGAATAGAAGTGAATGTGAATTGAGTAAGAGTAGCCATTCATTTGAGTTAGAGTGAAGGTAGGGATCTGGGACGGGACGAGCGAGAAGATATGGGAGAGTGCGCTCGACGGGGTGCTTTCGGAACAAAGAATCGATGATGTGAGAGGTGCTTGAATTAGCTAGATTAGGTAGGATATTACCCAAGGATTCCACCCCAACTTATTTATATAGTACAAGACCATATTTACAATATTAGATAGATAAATATTCTCACGTGAGCTTTACAGATTAGGTATTACCTTTTGGCTTTTGATGCAACTGCACTCCTCGAAGCACATCTTCTCTCCTCAGGATCTTCTTCCTCTCATGGCCTGAAGAACTCGAAGGTTCCTCTAATTCCCTATCGGGAATTTCCCTTACCCACAACAACTTTTCAAATGATCTCCCTTAATGATCGAGAAATTGGACCTCGTGATTTCGTGAGTCTCGTGGTCACACACCTCGTGCTTCACAATACCCCGAAACCTGATGGGTAAATGTCAACACTCTTCTATCCCTATTGGAAATCCTTCTGTCGAGATTTCAGCACTTACGATGTCGAAAAAAACTTATGTCGTCGATCCCCAGCTCCCGATGTGCCGATGCGCTAATACACGCATGCGGGTTGAATTTTCCTTCAACTCCTGTCACTTCTATCGGGATTTCGGCATTCGCGGGATCGAAAATCCTGATGCCAAAGGATTCAGGACTTACCTTTTCTCGATCCCCGATATGGTATGCCACCTGTCCTCCACTAACTCTAACTGTGGCCCACACGACCCTTCTGTCAGGACATCGCGTTTCACGATTTCGAGCGGCGAGTGTTTCTTACCTTTGAAAAATCCGATACTCTGATTCACGACTTCCTCAGATCTCCTGACACGTGTCCCTGCTGATGGATGGTTCTGATCTTATCGAGATTTCATGGATCACGATTCCTGATGTCGTGATTCTACACTCTCAGAACTCCCGATGACTTCAATATCTCGATGATTTGTCTGGGACATCTCCTCTGTGCACTAGGGCCTAACCCCTACGTAACTCCTCGAGATCTAAAGGTTGACGGGAAATCAACTGTTGATCCAACGAATCACCATCCTTTTGAGCTCAGGATCAGATATGGTTGTAACCTCCTCGCTAATCGGTCGGATCTGACAGCTGGCAGGATTTCCACAAGTTCCCTCCACAAGATATTATCCATCGCTCCTCTCTCCCTGAAGGATTTTCTTGATGGGAAACCTTCTGTGCAATCCTTCAACAGATTTGAAGGCTCTACTTCTCCTGAGATTGTTCTTGACTTCTCAAGTCTTCCTGAGAACTCCTGGCATGCACTCCTTGTGGCAATCCTTCAACGATGCTTCCATGTTGGAGTCTTTTGACTCTGCGCACACCTGCAACCGCAATCTTCCAATACCCTGCTCAGAATCGCAACTCTGAGACTTATCTTGGCCTGTGCACTCCTTGCATGACACTATTCCTAACTGCACCTTCGTGAAAATGAGAACAAAATCTAACTCTAATTGAACCCTTCTGTCAACGCACTCCTTGCGGACACTTCGACTGCACTCCTTGCAGGAAGTATCTGGCTCAAATAGAGAAACAATTGAAACTCATTCACTCATCCTCTCAGACTTCAATTCAAACATGAAATCTCATACACAACATATTAAAAGAAAATGTATGACAGAAAATAAGCATTCATGAGCATATCAACAATATACACAGAGAAACAACACAAACCATGAATTTGAATCAAAGCTTTCTTCTATTAATTCAAATGCCTGTACATGGGTGTTCATACAACTCTCTGCTTGCTTTTACTCTTCCTGGATCGATAATCATACAATGATACAATGAGGGTTTCTATATCCATTTTCCCTCTCGGACTCTAAAGCTATCAAATCTACAATTAAATTCCTAGCTACCAACATTAACTAAATTAAATTTCGTCTATCTACTAAAGGACGAGAGATTAAAGGCTCAAGGTCCATTAAAATACACAAGTGCACATTTATCTTAAATGACTCATTTAATGATTTGCACAACAGTTCCAAAGCATTTCAAAATGTGTGCTGGCTTGTCTAGCTGTCTTCCGCTCCACGTTGGCTCGCTTGATGGTTTGGCAATGCTCCTGCATCATACTCCTCAGCTCAAAAATATTCATGGGCTCCTGTCCATGAGATCTTGCATGGTTTTCCCATGCTTTTGTATTTTCGCTTCAGTTTCCCAGCTGGCATCTTCCACTGGATGATTCTTCCACTTGACCAAATACTCAAAGTATTCTTTCCGCCTGGTCTTCTTGCTTACCGTTTTGTCCAGTATGAGCTCCATCTATGGCTTTTCTGCAACTGGCAATTGTTTCACCCACTGGATCAGTGGTTTCTCATCATGTTCTTCCCCTACTTCATCAGCTCTATAGGTATAAATCTGTGATGTTGAATATCGGAGATATTCCAATGCCATTCGACAACTCAATCTCATAAGTATTCTCTTTGAATTTTCTCAAGACCTTGCATGGCCCGATTTTCTTCATTTTCAACTTATTGTATGTTCCCCTTGGGAACCTTTCCTTCCTCAAATGTGCTAGAACTAGATCACCAAATTCAAACTGAATTTGTCTCCGATGTTGATCTGCTCTACGCTTGTACTCCTGGCTTGTTTGCAGCAGTCGCTCCTTCACCCTGCTGTGAAGTTCTTTCATCACCTCAGCGAATTCCTCTGCACTCACACTGCTAGTAGCAGTCTGTTCTGAATCCCTCAGTTCAAAAACCCCCCTCGGCTGCATCCCATATACAACCTGAAATGGACTCTGGCCTGTACTCCTGTTCACTGAGTCATTGTATGCGAACTCTTCCTGTGGCAATATGTTATCCCAATTGCTATGGTGCTCTGTCACCAATCTCCTTAGCAAGTCTCCCAGACTTCTATTGACCATCTCTGTTTGACCATCCATCTGAGGATGATAAGTATAAATAAATTCCAAGTTAGTTCCTAGCTTCTTCCACAAGGTCCTCAAAAAATTCCCTATGCATTTCATGTCTCTGTCTGAAACTATACTTTTCAGCAATCCATGAAGTCGAATGAGCTCCTTGAAAAACAGATTTGTGATGTGCGTCGCATCGCTGGTTTTTTGGCATGGAATAAAATGTGCCATTTTTGAAAACTTGTCAATGACCACAAAGATTGAATCAACACCTCTTTTCATCCTCGGTAAACCCAATACAAAATCCATGCTAATTGCCTCCCATGGCTTCTCTGGTATGGGAAATGGCTGATAAAAACCTGCATTCTGCTTTCTCCCCTTCGAATGCTGGTAAATTCTACACCTGTCAACAAACCTCTTGACATCTTCTCGCATGCCTAGACAAAAATATGATTCCCTCAGCGTCGCAAATGTTTTTTCATGACCAAAATGTCCTGCTAATACACCACTGTGCTTCTCCTTTAACAGGTTCTCCCTCATGGAGAAATTCAGAATACACAGTTGATTGCCTCTGAATAGCAATCCCTATTGGATCATATAATCTATCCAAGGGCTTCTGTCTCTGAGAACTGGATTCTCAGCTGCCTCATATGCCTCTGCAAAATGTGAATCTCCTGCGTACATGTCCTTGAGATTTTCAAAACCCAATGTTTTGACTCGGAATTCCCATTTAGCATGTTTCTGATTCAACTTCTCCTGTTGAGTCACAAACTGCAATGCATGATTATCACTATACAATACAAATTCTTTCGGGATCAAGTAATGCCTCCACTTCTTCAACGCCTGTATGATAGCATAAAATTCCTTATCATATGTGGAGTATTTCAATTTCGCCTCATCCAGCTTCTCACTGAAATATGCAACTGTTCTGTCTTCCTGACTCAAGACTACTCCTATGGTAAACCCACTTGCATCACATTTCACCTAAAATGTCTTCAGGAAATCCAGCAACACCAACACTGGTTGTTCTGTGATCTTCCGCTTCAACAGATTGAAACTCTTCTCAGACTCTGTTGTCCAGTGAAAAGACTTATGCCGCTTCTTCACTGTATCCATCATCGCTACGTTAATTCCACTGAAATTCCTGATGAACTTCCAGTAGAAACTAGACAAACCAAGAAAACTCCTCACCTCAAAAATATTTCTCGGTGACGGCCAATTTTTAATCACTTCCACCTTATCTGGATCCATCCTCAACTCATTCACTGAAATAACAAAACCCAAGTAAATGAGTTATGTCTTCATAAATGAGGACTTCCTCATATTAATCAACAACTTCTCTTGTTGTAGCTTCTTCATCACAATGGTCAAATGCTTCAAGTGTTCAGCCTTTGATTTACTGTAAATCAATATGTCGTCCAAATACACAATGATGAACTTCCCGATGAATTCCTTCAGGACTTCATTCATCAATCTCATAAAAGTTCTTGGTGCATTTGTCAAGCCAAATAGCATGACTAGCCATTCATATAGTCCTTCATTGGTTTTGAAGGTTGTCTTCCACTCATTGCCTTCCCTCATGCGAATCTGATGATACCCACTTTTTAAATCAATTTTTGAAAAGTACTTTGCCCTACTCAGGCAATCCATCAGATCATCCATTCTCAGCAAGGGGAATCTGTACCTAATGGTTATATTATTAATTTCCCTCGAGTCAGTACACATTCTCCAGCCTCCATCCTTCTTTGGACTGAGTACCGTTGGAACGACACATGGACTCAAGATTTCTCTGACTAATCCTTTGTCCAACAACTACTAGACCTGCCTCTTGACCTCTTCATTTTCTTGAGGCATCAATCTGTATGCAGATTTATTTTGTAAACTAGCTCCTGGTATGAGGTTTATATGATGGATCACACTCCTCATCGGTGGCAACAAATGAGGTAATTCATACACTATGATATCAGCGAACTCTTCCAGTAGTTCTTGAATCTCATCTGGTAAATCGTCCACTCTGGTGCTAGTCAGAATGATCCTCGGTTTTTTGACCACAAAGAATTGTGGATCTTCTTTCTTATTAACTTCATAAAGAAGATCCTTCCCACTCATGAGAAGTACTGTGTTGTTCACTTCCGATTTCACCTCCTTGTCCTTTATCAAAAGCAACCTGTATGTCCTCCCATTCTTCTCCAGGGTATATGTGTTCATCCTCCCATCATGAATCACATTTCCATCATATTTCCATGGTCTACCCAACAATAAATGACATACATCGATAGGAATGACATCACAAAGTACTTTATCATTATATCCACCTATTTTAAATTCAACCAAGAATTGTTTAGTAACAGTTACCTGGTGTCCTTTCTGTAGCCACGAAATCTTATATGGACTCGGGTGATTAGTTGTCTCCAACTCAAACTTCTCTACCATCTTGGATGAAATGAGATTATCTGTGCTACCACTGTCAACAATAACCTTGCATACCTAGTCCTTGGTTTTGCAAGCCATTCTAAAAAGTTTGGTCCTTTGAGCAGAGTCCTCCACCTCCTTTCCGTGTGTTAAGAGAACTTTATGCATCATCAGTGACCTTCCACCTTCTATGTCTTCGGCCTCAACATCTCTCTTCTACACCTCGGTGATGTGAGCTTCCCCAATGTCCTTCTTTTTCTCTGGACACTTGAATGACTTGTGCCCATTATTCCCACATGTGAAGCATGTAATTACTCCACCTCTTCCTCTTCCTCTACCTCTAGTATGAGGAAAAGTGTTTGCGTCAGCATAATCTCCTCTCTTCTCTGTATGCTGCCCTCTCTATTCAACATGCTAGCGTTGCTGCGAACTTGCACCTCTCTCAACTTTACCTGGAGGTTTCTTCCATTCCTCCCTGGGATTCTGGTGCTTGTCCTAGGCAACTGCTTTGCCTCTGCGCTGACTTCTGTCGCGCCCTCGCTGACCTTGCTTACGACTCAACTTCTCTTCTTGTTTTAAATCCATCTGATAAGCATCCTCTACCGTCCTGATTGTAACCATGCTTATTCATCTTGAATGTCATATCTTAGACCATTCATATATCTAGCAACCTTCTCATCATTGCTCTCCCAATGACCTGCTTTGATGTTCAGTTGATAGAATTCCTTAATGTATTCTTTCACTATCATCAGTTTCTGTCTTAGGTTCTGCATCCTCCTGAACAGAGAAATTTGATAATCTCTTGGGATGAACTTCGCCTTCATCTTTGAATCATTCGATCCCAACTCTTGATCTTCTGCTTTCCTTTGCAGCGTCTATCAGCTTGTAACTCGTCCCACCATAACGTTGCATGCCCTTTCAAATGTGTGATAGCATGTCTGACCTTCTTATCCTCTTCGACATCTTCATAATCGAAGTAGGTATCAAGAGCTCTAATCCAATCTAGCAGCTCCTTTGCATCCATATTTCCCTCGTAAACTAGAATGTCCATTCTTGCCTTCGCACCCATTCTAGCGATAACTTTTATCAGTCGTTCATTCGCTACATCCTCGGCTGCAACTTCCTCTTCTCGTTCAGCCTCTACATCACCCTCGAAATCACTTAGATCCCCTGCACTAGCTATGCGTCTTTGCGTTGTTTCCATCTCCTCAAGTCTTGCTCGGAGATCGCACATCTGTCTCTCCATTTCTGGATATCCTACCAGCCTGCCTCTTCTTCTCACCTCCCTGTCTTCTGGATTGGGTGACTGTCTTTCTCTCCTTGAAGGCATGGTGAATCCTCTTCTCTGCTACAAAAATTAAAGAAATATTCCCGCTGTGATACCAAACCTGATGCAGCCGCACTCCTCGAAGCACGTCTTCTCTCCTCAGGATCTTCTTCCTCTCACAGCCCGAAGAACTCAAAGGTTCCTCTAATTCCCTATCGGGAATTTGCCTTACCCACAACAACTTTTCAAATAATCTCCCTTAATGATCGGGAAATCGGACCTCACGATTTCGCAATTCTCGTGGTCACGCACCTCATGCTTCACAATACCCCGAAACCCGATGGGTAAATGTCAACACTCTTCTGTCCCTATCAAAAATCCTTCTGTCAGGATTTCGGCAATTACGATGTCGAAAAAAACTTACCTCGTCGATCCCTGACTCTCGATGTGTTGATGCGCTAATACACGTGTGTGGGTTGATTTTTCCTTCAACTCTTGTCACTTATATTGGGATTTTGACATTCGTGGGATCACGAATCCTGATGCCAAAGGATTTGGGACTTACCTTTTCCAAATCCTCGATATGGTATGCCACTTGTCCTCCACTAACTTTGACTGTGGCCCACACGACCCTTCTATCGGGATATCGTGTTTCGCGATTTTGAGCGGTGAGTGTTTCTTACCTTCGAAAACTCCGATACTCCGATTCAGGACTTCCTCATATCTCCTGAAACGTGTCCCTGCTGATGGACGGTTCTGATATTATTGGGATTTCGTGGATCGTGATTCCTAATGTCGTGATTCTGCACTCTCAGAACTCACGATGACTTCAATATCCCGATGATTTGTCTGGGACTTCTCCTCTGTGCACTAGGGCCTAACCCCTGCTTAACTCCTCGAGATCTAATGGTTGATGGGAAATCAACTGTTGATACAACGACTCACCATCCTTTCGATATCGGTCTTGGATATGGATGTAACCTCCTCACTAATCGGTCGGATCTCGGTCTGACGGCTGGCGATATTTCCACGGGTTCCCTCTAGAAGATCTTGTCCATCGCTCCTCTCCCCTTGAAGGATTTTCTTGATGGGAAACCTTCTATGCAATCCTTCAGTAGATTTGAAGGATCTACTTCTCTTGAGCTTGTTCTCGACTTCTCAAGTCTTCCTAAGAACTCCTGGCACACACTCCTTGTGTAAATCCTTCAACGACGCCTCTGTGTTGGAGTCTTTGGACTCTGCGCACACCTGCAACAACAATCTTCCAATACCCTGCTCAGAATCGCAACTCTGAGACATAGCTTG
This sequence comes from Picea engelmannii, assembly GCA_009831015.1. Classification (NCBI taxonomy): domain Eukaryota; kingdom Viridiplantae; phylum Streptophyta; class Pinopsida; order Pinales; family Pinaceae; genus Picea; species Picea engelmannii. Next base: position 265,909 of record ML779539.1, read on the forward strand.
GCCTGTGCACTCCTCGCACGACACTGTGCCTACCTGCACCTTCATGGAAATGAGAACAAAATTTAACTCTAATTGAACCCTTCTGTCAATGCACTCCTTGCGGACACTTCGACTGCACTCCTTGCAAGAAGTCTCTGGCTCAAATAGAGAAACAATTGAAACTCATTCACTCACCCTCTCAGACTTCAATTCAACCATGAAATCACATACACAACATCTTAAAAGAAAATGTATGACAAGAAATAAGCATTCATGAGCATATCAACAATATACACAGAGAAACAACACAAACCATGAATTTGAATCAAAGATTTCTTCTATTAATTCAAATGCCTGTACATGGGTGTTCTTCATACAACTCTCTGCTTGCTCTTACTCTTCCTAGATTGATAATCATACAATGATACAACGAGGGTGTCTATATCTATTTTCCCTCTTGGACTCTAAAGCTATCAAATCTACAATTAAATTACTAGCTACCAGCATTAACTAAATTAAATGTCGTCTATCTACTAAAGGACGAGAGCTTAAAGGCTCAAGGTCCATTACAATACACAAGTGCACCTTTATCTTAAATGACTGATTTAATGATTTGCGCAACAGTTCCAAAGCATTTCAAAATGTGTGCTGGCTTGTCGAGTTGTCTTTCGCTCCACGCTGGCTCGCTTGATGGTTTGGCGATGCTCCTGCATTAGCTTGCATCCCCAGATATACTATAGTAGGCTCAGGCGGATGCTATGTGTAAGGCCCGGAGGGAGGATAAGATAGTTACACACCTTTGATATATCTTGCTGGCCGCAGGGAGGATAGTTACACACCTTTGATAAGAGCAGGGCAAGGTTCAACATCTCTAGACTTATTAGCAAGGAAGGTTACCTTTACAACAACACCCATCCCATTTTAGCTAGATTAGGGAGGATTGATTACACACCTCCAATTACCATTTAGGAGGGATGTTGTTTTATAATGGCATCTCTCTCTTGCCCCTATTCATCTAAAGGGGGTTGTAGGAACTATTGGTATAATCTGTACATATGGCCACGACTCGGGTATCATTATGTAAATCTAATTATGGCTAAGGCCTTATTCTTTATTATTTTATTATAATACTAGGAGTAGTTAAAACCGACCTAGTCAAACATGATATGTAGGATCATAACCCTCTTGGGGTGTGTGCCTGTGTAGGCCCATAAACTCATCTTGGGAGGACACCTCACTTGCATTGTATAAATACACAACTCAAGCTCTCACTTGTATCATCTCATCTTGTGATCTTCTTTAATATATAAAGTGTTATAAGCTTAAAGGAAATGTATGTTTGCATTTTCTATTTTGATTGGTATTTTTATATTTAGGGCACTCGTGCATTTCTTCTTTCAGCGCACTTGTTCTTGGCTTTTTCACTCTCTCCTTAGCGACTTGTGAGGAGGCTATTGAAAAATTCGGGTGTAATTTGATTCCATCAATTCTATTTTTCACACTTGGAAATCTCAAAAGTGACATGAGATATTTTTGTTTTCAGAGGTTTAATTCAGATTGAGATATCATCATATAATAGTGAGGCCAATTGACCAATACAAGACAACCTTCCAAACTCATCAAGGTCTTCTATGGTTCCAAGGAATGCCTTTTGGGTTAACCGATGCCCTAGACACATTGAAAAGTATGACAAGTTGATCTCCAAGCCATACTTGAGGAAATCTACTTTTGTTTTCTTTGATGATATTCTCATCTACAATAAGAATATAAAGGAGCATTTGCATCATTTGACACTAGTAGAAAAACTCCTATTTGATTCTAGGGCCCATGGCAGACACTCATCTTCTAGATGCCTCCATAGAATTGCGAGTTTTACCTTTGTGTACTTCATCTACCCATTGACCCAATCCATAGGTCATAGGCAGAGCTATGGATACCCCCTTAGTGTTAGCATGAACCAACCTGAAGCAAGAGAAATGAACGTCAAGGTGACAATGGGCATTGTGTCTAGAGTTGCACCGCCGTGGGCTCTTATTTCTATTTGACATCACGGCCCATGGCAGGCACTAGTCTTTGGATCCCTCCATAGAATTGCTAATTCTGCCTTTGTGTACTTCATTTTTCTGTTGACCCAATCCATAGGTCATAGGCAGAGATAGGGATACCCCCCTAGGGAGGTATCCACCTGGCTTGTCTAGATTGTGTACTATATAAAATCAGTGTAATTTCAGCTATAACTTGTAAGGTCTGATGTAAACAATAAATTGTTGTGTTATCTATTGTTGATTATGTTTGGAGTGGTGGATAGATCTATCTCAATTTTAAAGATGAACTTGAAACTGGAGAATGCTAATTTCAACTCTTATTAAAGCATTAAAAAAACAGCCTTGGGATTCATTTCAACACTGTTTATTCCATCTAGGCATGACAAGAGATAATTTTCACACTTGTTGGTTATTCTATTAGGGAATAATTTTTCAGATTCAACTCTCTTAATTTTGTGTTGCATAGGAACACATTTATAACACAAAATTAATTTTTCTCTAGCCAAAACTTTTCACCCCTAGAATAGACATGTCGTATCCCATCTTAAAACTGGGCATTATATCCTTTAATAATTCCCAACAATCTTTATGACATTTTTTTCTTTTAGATCAAGCATTTCCCTAAGCTTTTGAATCTTATTCTTCAATGCTTTTGTGAAGATTGTTTGCGAGATTTTCTTTAGCTTTTGTAGTATACCGTCTGTACTACAAAATTTCTCAAGGGAAATTAAGTGTTCTTGCAACCCAAGAGTGGATTTAGCAATCAAAATAAGGTCATCTCCATACAAAAAAAACCTTATCACAAAATCATCCAAAAGAGCACCATCACCCTCCTATGAGTTTGATAACCTTGGTTATCTGTAAAGTGCTATAAAATCTTCAGTGTCAAAGAAAGTGAAGGCCAACAAGCCTCTACCACACCCATTGAATCACCCTTGAGCCAATTCTATATTTGCTTTCCAAATCTAGAGTGCTTTATGAATGAATCACTTATCCAGGCTCGCCTTAGCAAGATGGTATCAATTTGAAGATGGTATTTTCATTTAGATTCTTATCTCATCTATGGCTTTGTCTTCTAATTCATTCTCTTTTAGACATGCTCCTTTTAGAGGCCCATATATTTTTCATATGTCACATGTAAAGGGGAATTTCAAATAGTATAATTTTTTGTTATAGGATCTTCTCCTTATCTCAATGTCCATTGCATTTGGGATTCCAACACCCAGATTCAATTCAACATGGAGCTTGTCCATTATTGTCACCTCCTTTCTGAGGTCTTCTCCTCTATGTCAAGAAACCTTCCCAGTCTATTGACAATTTCCTTAGACTTCTATCTCACCACACTTCCAAGGGTAGGTAGGGTAGTTTGAATTAAAATGGCACTATTTTAGCAAACCCCTTTAATGGGTCAAAACAAGGATGTCATTATTTTAAGGATCAGATGTCATATTCTAACAGAGCATGGGATACACAACCTCCATGCTAAAACAATAAAGGGGATCAAAGACAATCTTCGAACCTTTGAGATAAAATGAAGTCCTCGTTGGTCTCTTTAGTTGCACAAAAACCAATTCAATCCGTCCCATTGTCTACCTTTAGAGCATCCCCAACCTTTTCACTTGAATATTCCCTAACACTAGTCTTCAAATTATCTCACAAAGTTTATTCTAGAAATCAGATTAAAAGAGGGTTTTTGGGACATCGAGGCCCTTCAATCGATCCTTCACTCATTGGACAAGAGATCCACCATCAACAATCATTTCATTGCCACACTGTACCTAGTGATTATGTTCCATTGAGTATTAATTTAGATTATGATCTATGTTCAAAGAATGAATAAACCACGTCATCTCTGTCCATGGCTCCAAAATTTTTTTATGCTCGTGCCCAAAAAACTACTCATGCCCTTTCAAGGAGACTCATGCCCAAGGAGATAGATTTCGGAGATAACAGGGAGAGAGTTCACTAGCTACAAGGTTAGAGAGAGGTCGCGGAGGGCACCAGGAGAGAGAGAGACTGAGGGCACCGGCCAATAGAGGGAGCTCACGGAGGGCACTCGCCAAGAGAGGGAGAGACTGAGGGAATTGGCTAGTAAAGGGAGCTTGCAGAGGGCATCGGCCTGGAGAGGGAGAGACTGAGGGAACCGGCTAGGAGAGGGAGCTTGTGAAGAGAATGGTAAGTTGATACTTCTCTATATTCTGCTCGGAATGATACTTCTCTGTATTAGGCACTGGATTAAGGTTCTGGTCCAAAAGGGTGTGGGTTCAAATCCCACTCTCAACATACTTTATTTTATATGATTATGGCTTCAGGTGCTCCCAAGTTTGCTTCATCGATTAGTTTTCCTGCCTACTTTTATTTGAGAAAATCCTACATACTTGTTGTAATGGTTGCAGTGTATTCGTAAACTACAATCCTTTTTAACAATAACAATTTTTCTTCAGTGCATACCGAGACTAACAAACTACCTATTTAT
>ML779539.1:272384-297548 GCA_009831015.1 Picea engelmannii
CTTTGAAATTAAATGAAATGGAGATGCAATCTCCCACTTGGCTTGAGAGTGAAAGGTGAGATAGCATGGATGTTGAAGTGACTGAAGCTAAAGTGTGCACTGAAGGTTGCAAATAATTTTTGTCTTTTCATTGTCGTAAATTTAATTTTGAAGAAAAAGTTAATGAAGCAGGAAAAAATTTCCATGTATGCTGTCACTAGCTGACACCTATATGAATTACTCCTTCTTTGGGCTTGGAATGACTATTAGGTCTTGATATTGATATTGTATTTTTTTTAAATACCTACACAAAGGTGGAAATTGTGACGTCTTTCACTCTCTTCCCGTCGCTATTGCCACGCCCAAGACGTCTCTCTTTCCACCTCCAAGATTGTCGCTCCCATAGCAACCACATCAGAGCTAGTAACTCCTGGCCGTCGTTGTTGCCACTTGATGGACGTCATTCTTACGACGTCCAAGAGTGTCTCTCCCATAGAAACCACATCGGCGCTAATACCTCGTCTCATCGGTCTTTCCACCTTCAGAACGTCTCTCTTGCCACCTTTGAAATTTCTCTTTTGCCACCTTTGAAACGTCTCTCTTGCCACATCTGAAATGTCTCACTTGCCACGTTTGAAATGTCGATCTTTCCACATTTGAAGCGTCTCTCTTGCCATGTCTGAAACGTCTCACTTGCCACGTTTGCAATGTCTCACTTGCCACGTTTGCAACGTCTCACTTGCCACGTTTGAAACGTCGGTATTGCCACATTTGCAACGTCTCTCTTGCCACGTTTGAAACATCGGTCTTGCCACATTTGCAATGTCTCTCTTGCCACATTTGAAACGTCGCAATATAGACGAAAACTAGGTCGTCGGAAAAACGATGTCATGTGAAACGACGTTTGAGGGGGTCTGAGGTTTGTCAGTCTTCCGACAATAGAAAGTGGCAATTGCGTCGAACACACCGTCGGAATTTTACCCAAATGCAGTAGTGTTTTAGAAGAAGGACATTATTCTCTTGATAGATGTTAGGAGTGGTCCTTCTAGTAGCCATAGCCATATTTTTACTTTCAACATTTCTTGCCACCCTAAATGCATTCTCCAATGATTTGGGTTCCTAGAGATGAACCTCATGTTAAATGTTATCCCTTGAATTTCCTATGAATACATCAATCAAGTGATCATCTAGAATATTTGTTACCTTTATATTCAATCTTTGGAAGTTCTCAATGTTCTCTGTAACTGAACCCTTTTTCTTGAGATTTATCAATTGGATAATGAAGGAACTACTCCTTGTATCCTCATAGTGTGCTATCATTTCTTCCATGAAAATTGTCCAAGTGACGAGTGATTTCTGAGAACAAAGCCATAAATACCATAAAAATTGATTGGGTTCTAAATATAAAGAAGAAATATGTACCTTTTGTGTATGTGGCACATTGTGTAGATCAAAGAATTGCTCCATATCAAGTATCCATGTGATTGGGTCCTTTCCATCAAACTTCGTCATATCAATATTAGGAAAGTGGTTTGTCTTCAACCCAAAGTTAGGATTTATCCATTATTGATTCATATTCCCCGTGTCCTCATTATAAATTTCATGGTATACATTTTTACTTTCAAGTGTACTCTCTATTAGGAAACTTTTCAATCCTTCCATGATCTCCCCTTTTAAACCATCCATCTTAGTATTTATTGAATCCCTCATCTCTTGTAGTTCATCTTTTGTTACGGTCTTCTTTTGTAAATCATTTATGTCAGTATGCATTTCTTCACCTTCATCAAGAGTCCAAGTAGGAATGTCTGGAGGTTTATTTGGTGTAGAAGTTCCCTTTTTTGGTAGCATGTTGGCCAAGTATCACTTTAAACCTTGATTTTGAGGTGGTTTTGCTAGATGATCTTCCTTTTATTTTATATCCAAAATTTTGTCCCTTGTAGGTATGCATTTTTCCTTTTTACAATTATCTGATATTTCTTCTCTACAATGCCACAGGTTTGATAAAAAATGGATGTGCCAAGTGGAATTTACAGTAACTTCTCCACAACTTGCTTATTTTTGTCCTTTTCAAGAGATCTCACTTGTATAGCATTCCTCGCACAAAATAATTTACATAAAATTCTGAAAATCATACCAGAACTACTATGGAATATTCAATATCCAATGCGACCAGTCTCACTCAATTTGGATACTCCAGGAATAAGTTATGATTGTTTTACCAAGAACACCTTCTTGATACTAGTCAATAGGACTAGTTAGATACCCTATCTTCCATAGGGTGTATCTACAAATGTAAGATGACCCAGAATATGATTTTTTTACCACAAATACCTTACTAATTTATGTGAATATCCTCTAGATTTCAGGGTTTGAAAAGTTACATAAAAAAGTTTATAGTGAAAATTCCACAATGACTAAATTCATGATGATTCCAAAACCCTATCTTACATAGGCTGTATCTCCAAAAATATAATGCCTAAGGAACTGAAATTTTAACCCAACATACCTTGATTGGTCTAATAAATATCCTCCAAGAATTTCCTTATAAAACATTGTAGAAAAGAAGTTATCGCTAAAATTCCAAGGTGTCTCAGATGTAGCAGCAAAACCCCAAGACCTTGAGCTCTAATACCATATGTTAAAAACCAAATATCAATATAGCATAGAAAAACCTTAGAATAAGTACTCAACGCCTTGAAAAAGAGATAATTTCAGGTAGTAAGTATAAATGTCCAAATAAAAGATGATTCCAAATGAAAATGTCTCCTTGGTATATATAGGAGACTAGGAGGTACAATTACAACTAATGGAATAAAGTCGATATAAATAAAATAACATTACTAATGTAATATGCCCGAATTAAGGGGTAATGAGCCACTATTTTGGGCTTAACAAAAGCATAGTCTAGGCCAAAAGGAATATATACTCCCCATATAGACCTTTCCGACAATGTATAGAATGCCCCAAACATATATTATATGGAAACGTTACACCCTTGGTAAATTGATGTACCAACTACCTCCATTAGGGCCCGCAAATACTTTGGTGTTTCATCTTCCGGCGTTAGGGTTTTGGATTTTCTTTATGTTAAAAATGCATCTAGAGCCTCATTGCAAACATCATCATCTTCTTGAGAATGAGCATAGCCATCATGTATCTTCTTAAAGATATGTTGCCACCATTCTAGTGAGTCATTCACTCTGTAATTTTATAGTTTCTATACATTCTCTCATTAATAAAAACTATGCATTACTGTATCTGTGTGTTTATTGCAATATATATTTATATTTCAATGATTTTCAATAATAATAGGTGATTCTTTGTCAAGCAGTCGCTTTGGAGACACTACGCCATTCAAGGTACAAGTTAATTTTGATATTCCCGTATTTGAAGGTTAAATCGATGGAGATGCTTTGGAAAAATGGTTTAATTTGCTAGAAGGTTATTTATCTATTCATAATTGTTTTGATAGAGAAAATATGACCTTTGTGCTCCTTAAAGAGCTTCCCCATGTCAAACATTGGTGAGAAAATTATTGGGAGAAAAATTCCACAGAGGAGTCTGGAATATTTGGGGCCGAGCCCACTTGGGATATTTTTATGTATGCGGTCAAGGAGAAATATTACCCTATCAAAAACTATGATGTCCAGTACATGAGATAGACCACACTACATCAAAAGTGGTACCAAACAGTGTCAGAGCTCATAAATACCTTCCATTCCTTGCGCACCAAGTTGGGTATCAAAGAATCTAAGAGACATCTAGTTCTGAAATACCACGGGGCTGATCTACAAAGGTACATCCAAACTGAAATGGAGTTTTTGAACATCTCATCACTGGGAGCTGCTTATAGATATGTTGTCAAAATTGAGCATAAATTTAAGCAGTAGAACAAGTGGAAATTTGGGCTTGCAAATTCACAACAAACAAATTATGGTAAATGCATCCCTAACTCATAGAACAATAAACCTCAACAAAACCAATCCAAGCCACATGAAAATAAGCGAAACAAGAATATGAAGAAAGACATTGGGAAGCGGTGCAACTTCCACAAAATCCATTAGAAAAAAAACAATGAATGTCACTCAAAATAGTCATTGGTTTCTGAGATCAAAGAAACAGAGCCAAGACTCGACTCAGACTCCAATTCAAACAATAATAAAAGGAGATAGATAATTGATGCAAAACCCACTGCTAGTGTCGCGACTACAACAATACAACCAGAAAAATTAGAGGATCCTGAGGAGGGAGAGAACCTTTTTCATTCACAAATATGGGTGAAGAAGACCCCATTTCATTCTATTGTCGATAGTGTAAGCCAGAAGAACCTCATCTCAGTAGAGGTTGTCAAGCATTTGGATTTGTCGAAAACACCACACCCGTAACCATACAACATCAGATGACTCCGCTAGGGACGAGATTGTCGTGTCAACCAATAGTGTCATATATCATACGACATCAATCACTTCAAGGATGGGGTACTGTGTGATATTTCCCCACTGGAAGTCCGTGGTGTTCTATTAGGCCAACCACATATGTAGAGGCATCATGTTGTTTATGAGTTTGGACCCCGTAGCATCATTGTTGATAGTGGAATCTAGAAGAACCTCATATCAATAGAGGTTGTCAAGAATTTGGATTTTCTGAAAACACCACAACCACAACCATACAACATCATATGTCTCCACTAGGGATGATATCTTCGTGTCATCCAATAGCGTCATCTATCATACGACATCAATCCCTTCAAGGATGGGGTACTATGTGATATTTCCCCACTGTAAGTCTATGATGTTCTATTAGTCCATCCATATATTTGGAGGCGTCATGTTGTTTATGATTCTCAACCTAGTAGATTCATTGTTACTCTGGGGTGTCAACCCTATAGGATACAAGAGGTGGTTCCAACTACTATACCAACAAAATAGTGCCACAAAGTAATTTCTCATACCGTAAAGTTTATCCTCTTCACAACCTAGTCATAAGAGAAGGACACTGCAACCATTGCAGCCTCGTCACAAGACCCTTCTCTAAAAAAAAATTATATCAAAAATATTTTAGAAGAGCACCAATATATTCCTACTGCACCTACGGGGTTGCCTACACACTACCCAGTCAAACCAAGTTATGATAAATCCATTCATGTTATTCATGTTGCATCTTCACCAATAGAGTCCTCCCACACTCAAGAATATCATGCAACTAGATTTTTTAAACAAATCCAACCCCTCTAACAATAGGTTCATAATATCCTTCAACAAGTTAAGCAGGGAAGCTTCTTCAACAAGACAAGCAACTCACCAAGGTTCAGATTCAACAAAAAATTCCTTAGGGAATTGACGCAATGGATACCATTGCTTCCTAAGGGGGAAGGATTGATCCAGGTGGAAATCAATGGCCACCCACCTATTCTACTGGCTCAAAACATGGGTTTCCACCTTGGGAGTTTTCTACTATTTTCAGGTCATGAACTTCCGGGGTCATTTTAAGGCCCCAAACGATGTGTTTTGGGAACGCCAATGCCTAGATAATATATGAGTCCATAGTCTAGGACAAACAAAATATATACTCCGCAAATAGACCTTTTCGACAAAATATAGAATACCCCAAATGGAGATTTTATGCAAAAGTTACACCCTTGGGAAGTTGATGTACTAACTACCCCCATCAGGGCACACAAACCTTTTGGTGTTTCAGCTTCTGAGGTTAGGGTTTTGGATTTTATTTATTTTAAAAATGCCTCTAGAGCCTCATTGTAAACATCATCATCTTCTTGTGAATGAGCATAGAAATCACATCTATTCTCAGAGATAAGTTACCACCATTCTAGCAAGTCATTCACTCTGTAATTTTACAGTTTTTGTACATTCTCTCATTAATAAAAAAATGTGCATTACTGTATCTATGTGTATATTGAAATATCTCTGCATATTTCATTGTTATATCTCTGCCTTCATTTCGTTCTCAAAATAATCTAGATCAATGGTATCAGAACAGGCTACTCCTTGTCGTTTCTTAGTGCATGTCTCTTGAGGACAACCACTCTCTCCAGCCCAAGAGACCTCCCATAGAGGAAGAGAAGAGGAACAAGGGAGCATAATATCCCATCAATATGTTTCTCATGGTATCCCTTGTGTAACATAGGAACAATATGTTGGATAATTTTTCCCAAATCCTTCAATGATTGTCAATAATAACAAGTGTGTCTTCATCAAGACTTTTCTTTTGTGATGCTATCACATTCAAGGTACAAGTTAATTTTGATATTCCTGTATTTCAAGGTCACATCGATACAAATTCTTTGGAAAAATGGTTAAATTTGCTAGAAGGTTATTTCTATGTTCATAATTTTTCCGATAGAGAAAAGATCACCTTTGCACTCCTTAAATCTCTCCCCAATGTTAAAAATTGGTGGGAAACTTACTGGGTGAAAAATTCCATAGAGGAGTCTGGAATATTTGGGGTCGAACCCACTTGGGATTTTTTTATGGATGCATTCAAGGAGAAATATTATCTTTGTGGGAAACTATGATGACCAATACATGATATGGACCATGTTGCATTAAAAGTAGGACCAAATAGTATCGAAGTTTACATATACCTTCCATACCTTGTGCACCAAGCTGGGTATCAAAGAATCTGATCGACATCTGGTTCTAAAATATCGCGGGACTCTACATAGCTACATCCAAACCAAAATGGAGTTTATGTACATATCATTACTGGAATTCGTTTATAAATATGTTTTCAAAATCGAGTAGAAATTTAAGTAGCAGAGAAAGTGGGAATTTGGGCCTGCAAATCTGCAACAACCAAAGTATGGTAAAGGAAGCCCTAACTCACAAAACAATTAACCTCAAGAGAACCATTTCAATCCATAGGAAAACAAGTGAAATGAGAAGACAAAGAGGGACACTAGGAAGTGGTGTGATTTGCACAAAATCCATTGGCAGTGATTTGCACAAAATCCATTGGCAGAACACCGATGAATGTCACTCGAAACAGTCATTAGTAGCCAAGCTCAAAGAAATAGAAAAGAGACCCGGATCAGACTCTGATTCAGAAAATGATAAAAGGAGAAAGATAATTGATGAAGAACTCACTGCTATTTTCGTGACTACAACAATCCAGCCAGAAGAACTAGAGGATCCAAAGGAGGGTGAGCTCCTTTTCCATTCAAAGATGTGGTTGAAGGGTACCTTGTTTCATTTTATTGTTGATAGTTGAAGCCATAAGAACCTCATCTCATCATATTTCATCAAGCAGTTGGATTTACCAAAAATAACACACCTACAACCATACAACATTGGATAGCTCCACCAGGGACGAGATCTTCCTATCAGCCAATAGTGTCATCTGTCATACGCCATCAAGCCCTTCAAGGATGGGGTACTGTGTGATGTTTCCCCACTATAAGTCTGTGAGGTTCTTTTAGGCCAACCATATATGTGGAGGCATCATGTTTTTATGAGTCCTGACCCCATAGAATCATTGTTACTCTAGGGATTCATACCTAGAGGATATCAGAGATAGTTCCAACTATTGTACCAACAAAAAAATGCCACAAATTAATATCTCATACCGCAAAGTTTATCCTCTTCACAACATGGTCAGAATAGAAGAACATTGTAACCAATGCAACCTCGGCCCAATACCATTCTATCCAACAAAAACATATCAACAATATTTTAGAAGAGCACCAATATATTCCTACTGCACCTACGGGGATGCCTCCACACTGCATAGTCAAACCAAGTTATGATAAATCCCTTCATTTTATTCATGATGCTTCTTCACCAACAGATTCCTCCCACACTTAGGAAGATGATGCATCTAGATTGGTTAAACAAACACAACCCCTCTAACAACAGGCTCATAATAGCCTTCAACAAGCTAAGCATGGCAGTTTATTTAGCAAGGAAAGAAACTCACCAAGGTTTAGATTCAACAAAATCTTCCTCGGGGAATTGACGCAATGGATACCATTTCTTCCTAAGGGGGAAGGATTGATCTAGGTGGAAATTGGTGGCCACCCACCTATTCCACTAGCTCAAAACATGGGTTTCCACCTTGGCATTTTTTCTATGGTTTGTTGGGTCCTAAACTTCCGGGGTCGTTTTGAGGCCCTAAACGATGTTTTTTGCGCACGACAATGCCCAGACAACACCCAAAGCCATATTCCATGTCGAACGAAATATATAATCCATGGCTAGACCTTTTCGACAATGTATAAAATGCACCAAATGGATATTGTATGAAAACACTACGCCCTTAGGAAGTTGATGTATCAATGACCCCCATCAGGGCCCGCAAACCTTTTGGAGTTTCATCTTCCGGGGTTAGGGTTATGGATTTTCTTTATGTTAAAAAATCCTCTAGTGACTTATTGTGAACATCATCATATTATTGCAAATGAGCATATCCATAACATATCTTCGCAGAGACAAGCTTCCACCAGTATATCAAGTCATTTAGTCTGTAATTTTACAGTTTTTGTACATTCTCTCATTAATAAAAAATGTGCATTAATGTATCTCTATGATTATTACAATATCTCTGTATATTTCATTGTTATATCTCTACCTTTATTTTGTTCTCAAAATAATCTGGATCACCATTCCTAATATAATCCTTAGAGGAAACATCATCATACATGGTCACTTCATTAGGATCAACCATAACTCATAAGCCTAACCTTATTATACTATATTCTTCTTTCTTGTGCTTGATTCTTCCATTTGAAAGTCCATTAGTATTTTCAACACCTGTAAATTAGATGTAGGTGCGACACAAGCCCCAATTGTACAACTCAATTGCTCCCTTTTATCATCCTTTATTGCATCAGATAAAATTGTTTGAATTTTATAAAGTATTAACATTGCCAAGCTCTTAGAAAATATTTAAAACTCTTTCATTAATATATATGGTGGAGATAAATGCACATAGAAGAATCATTGTTATAATATCCAAAGGGCTCAAAGGGGAGTAATGCATCCCACTTACTAGTTGCATCTTTTGAACCATTCCTTGTATAAGATCTGAAGGAAACAATGGGTTTGGAGGTTGATCTCCACTTGTAATGGGATGGATTTGGAAGTTTCCATCCCACTAAATAACCGCAAGGGTAGAAGTAATCATTGATGCACGAAAACATTGAGCCATTGATTTTGTATACTACATGGAGGGAACCACATTGGGATCAAAGTGCTAAGATGATGTTTAATTGAACTATGTACTTAATCCATATAATTGTGATGTTTAAATAGGTGGTGCAAGTTTATCTTATTGTTCTTGATTTTTCAGTGGCTAGGAGTTTCTTTGTGAATCTAATGGCCATTTAGGAGGGTTTTGATAAAATTATTCTGAAAATATTGAACCAAAGGCAAAGTTAGTCTATAATTGTATATCAATGGAAAAACCAAAAAGGAAAAAAGTTGATAAGAGTCAAAAGAATAAGAATTACCTATTGAACCATACATGGATCTTACCTAGCTAATATAATTCCTTCTAAACTACATAGATAGTTTCAATGTCAGACTTCCTTGGAAGCCCAAAACTGTAATATATTTGTAGATAAGATTGGTTTTCATATTAGTTTTGAGAATTGTGATCGATCCTAGCAAGCATAGATCCCAACACAGGTTGAAAATAAAGAGCCTCATTGTATCACTCCTTTGAATTGATGCAATGTTACAACATATTGAAGAAATAGAACATAGTCAAACTTAATACTAGAAATGTAGTTTATCATGTACACAAAAAAATAGTTTCACTTTCATTATTTCATAAAATATAACATGGAAAAATACCACATTTAGTGGTATGGTTAACCTAGTTTATTAGAGAATGAAAATGTAATAGTTTTCCATTAAAATGTTTTACTTCTGCAACAAATAGATTTTTCTATCACATTCTTGCATATGACTTGAACATGTATTATTTTTTTATAAAATATAAAGGGAAGAAAATGAGGCATTTATTCAAATCCTTGATGTTGATTTACACATTGAGACCTTTTTACAGGTGTAAAACTCAACTTAATTGGAGCCTGTATGTGAAAGTTATGCCTCCTTCAAGTTGAACTACCTTGTTGACCACCATTGTAAAAGTGGATGCCATGTCATCCCCCATTACTCACACATGTTGGGCTATGCACATGTGGAATTTCAAGAAGATTATATAAGCTCCAAACCTTATCATTATTTGAGGGTAGTGGATGTGAAAACCCTAACCCTAGATGACTATCGAGCTATGTTAAATAGTAGGCTGCTATGAAGAGAAATGGTTCCAACATTTAACATTGTATTCATTCCATAGTTGAGAAAAGAATATAGTAGTGGTATTTTGAGAGCACAATAGAGGAGGAAAATATTTTGTAGCATCCATATAGGCCACAGTTTCAAAGAAAACTCCACAATGAGTGCCTCTTTATTTTTATTTTCATTTATATAATTGAAGAAAAGAGAGAAGAGTATATGCCTCACCTTCTATCTAGGTTTGATCCCATATTGGTTTTCCCAAGATATATATTTTTTTCATTTGTGTGTATATGGTGTGTTATTTTTCTCATTTCTTTCATTTTCGCATTTTAGTCAATTTATAAATTCAAGCAGAGCTAGTAATTAGCTAATACAGGATCTAAGGAAAATTAGTTTGCATAGTCTAAGATTTCTGAATGTTATAAAATATGTTGGGACAAGCTGTTCCAGTGGAATATCCATGGGATTTTATAGATCATATTGGTATCAAAGAAATTTTCTTTGGGGTATTTGTGGAAAGTTTCAAGATCCAGGAATTGGCTTAGTAAGAAAGTTTCATAACCCTAGCCATGGTGGATGAGTCTATTCACAACAAACCTCGAGATTTAGTGGAAGAGAGATTTTCAAGGATTAAAGAGAAAGTTGTTAATATATCTCGCAATATGACCCTCATGGTGGCTCTAGAAAGAAATCTTGGACCATTTGGGAAGGGTGGAGGCTCTAACTCAAAGATAATATTAGAGGGGAAACTGAGAGACAATGAAGACCCAAAAAAGGAGTTGAGGAAAGAGCTTGAGAAATAGAAACCAAGTTCCAAAGCCATTATCCCTTCATAGTATTTATTTAAAATGGAAGAAAAAGTGGATATCGATCCACACCAAGGTGATACATATGATTTAAAGTTGAATCATTGGTTGCAACAAATATAGGTTTATTTTAGTGTACACAACATAGACAAGGAGTTCAATATTTTATTTTCCAAAATGAAATTGGAGGTTCATGCATTAACCTAGTGGGAAAGCCACACATCGACACTTAGGCTGAAGGGTGATTCACTGGTAACTATGTGGGAGGATTTAAAAAACCTCATTAAGTCCCAATTATACCCTATTGGGTATGTATGGGACCAATGGATCCATTGGCATTACATCAAGAAAAGGAAAGGGTAGACTGTGTAGTAGTACACCACTAAATTTAAAAATATGGCTATCATATTGGGTATTTCTCCCAAGAACCTAGATGTACTCCTCAAGTATCTCAGGGGACTACACCATATGTTTGAAAAAGAAAGTGATGTTCTTCAAGCCCAATACAATTCATGAGTCTTGTGTGCAAGCACAATATCTAGAAAATATAGGGCACAAGAAAGGACAACCAAGTGGTTCCAAACAGAAAGAGCATCAAGATGCTTGTAAGGAGGTAAATAAGAAGTGGAAAGGGAAATATAAGAAGATGACATCTACTACAAATCAGTGAAAGGCTCTAAGTAAACATTGTAACCATTAAAATGTTGTTGGTCCCATCGAAGAAAAGTGTTGGAAACTACATCTAGAGTCAAACCCTATGAATTTGTTGTAACAAAAAACAACCTCCTAAATTATGTATAAATAAATTTGGAACCCATTTTATTTTTCTTTTTCAATTTTGAAAATAAAAAGGTTTTAAATTTTTCACTTGAGTATTGTTTTCATTTTTGACAATTTTCTTGATCATGCTCCCAAGTCCTTTGAATTTTTCTTTTAGTCTTTAATGTTATTTTCCTTCTGGGATATTTTTCATTTCATAAAGGTTTTTTTTAGGGATTTTGACTTCCAAGTTATCAAAAAAATTAATCCACATATCCTTGACAATTTTGCTCACATACACACTTTGAACAATATTTACATGGGCTACAATATTTGGCAAGGTACATGTTTTTATTATATTTCTGGTTTAAATTTTCATTAACATGTTTTGTTTGGATAAAAGATTAGTTTTCCAACAAATTTTTATTGCATTTACGAAATTCTAGCATGTCTGTCATAATCACGTTATTATCATGATTCCCATGATCCAATGCAACAATTAGACATAATTTTTTAGGACATCGGTCCTAACCTCATCATCATAGATATAAATGAACTTAATGAAAATTAAAACAATGTCCTTTCAAACTACATACAAACAGTTCACCCTTCCCAAATTTTACTTACTCTCCTCCATGTATATTGTTGTATTGTCTCAACGTATTCACCAATTAATACCTTAGGTCAAATCCTATATACGATGTATTTCCTCGAATTGGTATTTTTACCTAGGCATTGAAGGTCTGTTTTCATTTACTTGTGAGTGAGATCCTATTGCGTTTTCATAAGAGTTTTTTCTGAATTGTGGTGTGGTAAACCTTTAATATGGGCATGGTATCCAAAGTTGAACCTGGAATTGATATTATTTAAGCTCACGAATACTATTTTCCAACTTTTCAAAGGGTTGGATGGTTACATTTCCTACTAATGTTTAATGACTACAATGCACGGGTCACTAAAGATTTTGCACTAAGTTTTAATGGTGAACACACTAAAATTTGAGATATAGAGTTAAAAATAGATGAAGAATTGATATCCAGAGTGATTGAATTTCCATTAAAGGGGGAATGTTGGTCCAAGACCAAAATAGTGAAGGATATTCCTTGGTAAAAAATCTTAGTTTCTCCTGAGTGCAAATATGATTACAAAGGTATGCTTATATCCCTAGTCAAGGAAAAATGAAATTTCTTGTTAGGTGTTATAAATGGTTTTATGACCTGTGAGGGACGATATAGAATTTTCTTTATATATCACTTTTGTTTTTTAATTGTATTCATGGATTATAAATTGAACATGTCGGTTTTGTTGCTTAAAATCCTTTCAAAAATGGAAAATTTTTATCAGAGAAAAAATCTCACTTCATAAAGAAATGTCTTCCATCATGGTTTAGTGAAAATTCTAATTGAGTCTCAACTAAAGCATAATGGTGATGCTTGGGAAGATTTTTTCAAAAGAAATCATTTTCGTGAAAAATCTGAGTCAGATTTACAGACTCACAATTCTGAGGTAGAGTTTCAAACCCTAAATCTTGTACATGATATGTTCTTGTCTTACCCTCAGGTTTCCTTTTCTCGTAAAAATGTTGCGAGGGTTACACATAGTCAAGATTTTAATTTTAACCTTAAGGAAGAGTCATTCATTTTTAGTGAAATACCCCAGGTTTCTTTTGAAGCTTCCAAATAGACTGTGGTTTCCTCTCTTTCATTGGAGTGTTACCCTTTTGCTTCCAAAAAGAATGATGATTCTAGTAATTTATTTGATTTTATGAACAAACATCAAATAAGGAAAATATCCATAATTCTTAGAAAAAAATATAGAAAAACTTCCATAGTCATTTCTTTTGTCTAAATTGAAGATGAAGAATTGGTTAAAAATCAGTAACTATCATCTCTACACAATGTTTCTTTATAGGAACCCGCTGAAAAGGTCATTGAAGAAACAGAGAAGGGTGTAACATCTCGCTCTTGCATGCTCTGAGCGAACTTATTCTTTGAGGACACTTGAATGAAAGTGATCTAGGTTATTATACTATTGGTGTTTTGATAATGATTATGAGATATTATGGTTTTTATGATATGTTATTTTGTTGTATTTACATGGACATGTGTTATTGACTAGGTTCTCCTGAGTGTGCAGGACTTTGTACATTGAGGATGCAGAGGCATCGATGAAACCCCTTGGACTATGGAGAGATTTAGGGAGTGGACTCTTGGGTTTGAATGTTTTTGAAGTTACATATGTACATATGATTAGATATTACAATGATTGATTATTATTTCTGACACGATTCATTGGTGGGTGCAGGTTGATGATAACTTGCCGACTAGACTCACATTTGGAGTAGAGGGGTCATGCACAACAACCAAAGAAATTGAGGGAGAAGTGTGGCAACATCACTTCCACAACCTACTATCATTCTCGTCATGGCTCAAACTATAGGTTAACGATTACCTAGTTCGAGAAGACCCACTATTCTGTGAGGGAAGAATGTGACAGTCTTGCTCACGATGATTGCAAGGGGCACGCAATAAGGCAGGGGTCTTATTATTAGAGGCCCTTAGTCTCCCACAATATCACCTAGAGGATTATTGACTCCAAGGGTTGACGTCTACCAAATTCAGTCAAGAGGCAAGTGACACCCTTGGAGCACGTAGTGCATCTTGAAGGGCACATCGTGCAAGGAAAACAAAAAAAGGTGAGTGGAGCCCTTGGACCACATAGTGCGTCTTGAAGGGCATGTCACACAAGGAAAATGGAAATATATGAGTGGCACACTTGGAGCATGTAGTGCATACTAAAGGGCACATCAAGATTTTAACTGGTAAGTGGATAAACCTAGTGCCTAGAAAACTATGCCTCCTTAGGACCTAGTCGGCCTTAAAATCAATGATATGATAAATAAAGTTTAAAAACAAATTTTCACTTAAAAATGTCACCCAACCTAGTGAATTAAAACCTAGGTCTAAGAAAAACCTCTGAAGAAAAATAATTAGACATATAACAAGAAGGGGGTGAAAAAATTCAAACTTTCAAAAAAAAATTATAATGGAGGGTTAAATTTTTAAAAAGGGGTAATGGTTGTTTTTATCTACATTTGCTAACTTAATTTTTAGTTAAAAATAAAAGAGAGTAAATGGTTGTTTTTATCCACACTTGCAAAATTAATTTTTATTTAAAAAGGAAAAAGGAAAAAGGGTAAATGGTTGTTTCTATCTACACTTGCTAAATTGATTTTTAGTTAAAAATGAAAAAGGGGGAAACTTAAAAGAAAAAGGAAACTTAAAGAAAAAGGGAAACTTAAGAAAAGGGAGAAACTTAAAGAAAAAGCTAAATGTCTAACTTAGTAAGGAATATTTCCTTTGGAACTTTCTATTTATGAACTCAACTAGGAATTAAGTAAGGTGTAAGTCATTTAAGAATTGTAAGGGAATTTTGGGATACAACAAAGTCCTCATGTCTCCCTCAGATCCGATTAAAACCACCTTTTGCACTCCATGGGGCACTTATGATTACAAGAAAGTGTCTTTTGGACCAATGAATACCGATGCCACTTTTCAGAGAGCGATGGATATTGATTTCTATGGCCTCATTAACCAATCAGTTGTGGTCTATCTTTATGATGTTATCATATTTTCCAAAAACAAGAAAGATCACTTGTCTGACCTCATGGTTGTTCTAGAACGATGTCGCAATTTTGGCATATCCCTCAACCCTAAGAAATCAGTCTTTGCAGTAGAGCAAGGAAAAATGCCTGGGCTTATAGTTTCTAAGTTCTGAATGATTATTGACCCTGAAATAACCCAATCTATTTCTAAAATCCCCCCTCCCTCTTCCAAAAAATCCATGCAGTCCTTTTTGGGCAAGATTAATTTTGTCAGAAGGTTTCTCCCAAGTTTCTTGGAAATGGTAAGACCTTTAAAAAAATTAATTAAAAAAGATGTTCTGTACCATTGGGGACCACAATAAATTCAATCTTTTGACTCCTTTGGAAAATAAATAATCGAATCTCCTTCCTTGATGAGTCCTGATTTTTCTCAGGATTTAACTCTTTACACCTTTTCTTCTGACCGATCTTATGTTGTAGTGTTAACATAGAAAAACAGTGAAAGTAATGAGATACCCATTGCATTCATGAGATTAGCTTTCAAAGGAGCATAAATTAACTACCCATCAGTAGATCAACATGCATATGTTTCTTTTAAAGCAGTGAAACACTTCTGGTCATACCTGCTGAAATCCAGAACCAAGGTTATTGTTCCTTACCCAGCTGTAATAAACCTGTTAGTACAAAAAGAACTGGGTGAGAAAAGGGAAATTTGGATGACATCATTATAGGAATATGACCTCGAAATAACCCATACACAGATTGTTAGAGCTCAAGGCTATGTAAGCTAGTGGTTGATTCAGTTAAAGAATGGGAATGTCAAATCAACGCCTTAACTATAAATAAACATAACGAAAAACAAATCAGATGTGCACAAGTTGATGTCAATTCTTGGTATGAGAACATTAAATTTTATTTGACACATAAATATACTCCTCTCTATCTTGATCCTAAAAACATAAGAGCACTCAAGCTAAAATCCGCATCTTTCCAGTTAATAAATGATGTATTATTTCGAAAGAATTTTGATGGTGTTCTTATGCGTTGTTTAGAAAAGGAAGAATTGGAGAAAGTACTATCTGAACTTCATTCAGGTGAAGTCGGCGGTCACTTCAGTGGAAATAACATTTCTCACAAAGTTCTAAGAGATGGGTACTATTGTCCCACTTTGTTTAAATATGCCCATGCGCTGTGTCATAAATGCATAATCTGCCAAAAGGCTGCAGGACAGATGAAAAATGAATCATTCCCTTTGCAACCTGTTACTATAGATTCCCCTTTTCAGCAATGGGGTCTTGACGTCATAGGACCAATTAATCCTTCTTCTTCACAGCATCACAAGTATATCATTACAACAACGGATTATTTTACCAGATGGTCCGATGTTGCACCCTTGAAAGTGGTGAACATGAATCATGTAGTATAGTTCCTCAAATCTCATATGATCACTCGATTCGGCATTCCCGAATGTCTGGTTTTTTATGATGCCTCCTAATTTTCCTCCCTTGATATGAATGTCTTTTCTTTGGAAAAAGGGATTAAAATGAAGTATTATGCCAGCTACTAACCTCAAGGAAATGACTTAGAAGAATCAACAAACACAAATTTAATCAAGATCATTAAAATGACAGTTTCAGAAAGTCACAAGAACTGTCACAATGCACTGTATAATGCACTTTGGGATGATAGGGTGACCCCAAATGCATCTGTTGGTAATTCCCCATTTTTCCTTGTCTATGGAAGAGAAGAAATTCTCCCTCCACATGTTTTAGTTCCTTCTCTGCAATTATCGCAGAAAGTTCAAGAAGAGGAGTGCCCTCCCCTAGAAAGTCGAATTAATGCCTTGTTAAAATTGGAGGAAGTAAGAGCACAAGCAAAGGATAAATTGGATCAACATCAACAAATTGTAAAAAGATGGTTTGATTCAAATTCTTCTTTAGATAGGAATTTCGATGTCGGAGACTTGGTTCTCAAGTGGGACAAACATCACAAGGGAAAGGGGGAACACACCAAGTTCCAAAATCTGTGGCTAGGACCATTTGTAATTTCTAAATAATTAGGTCCCAACTCTTTCCACCTACACAATTTGGAGGGACAGACAGACACTTTCCCAGTGAATGGCCAGGCTCTCAAAAGGCATTTCACCTGATGATTCCAGATCCACCTCTTTGTACATAATTTTTTTTTTAATTTTCTTTTATTTTTTTAATTTTGGTTCTTTTTTATTTGTTTCTGAATAATTATGTCTGAGTCACCAATTCGTTTGTGGAAGGGGAATCAAATTTTTTATCCTAGAGAAACAATGGATGACTTTTCAAAGCATGATTGCTGTAAACGCTAAAACACAGATTAGCAGAGGAAAATTTATATTCAATACAGTGTGCCTGGTTTCTCTTTAAAATTACGAGAAGACACGATTATCATTAATAAAACTCTTAATGTTGTCCCTGTTTTTTAAAAAAAAAACTTGATTATACCTTCATGTCCTCGAGATGGTTTCTTAACAGAAATCTAAGTGTTCAGATCATGATGAAGGTCATCAAATAAGATAATAAGGTGTAAAATATCATGTTTTGTTTTCGAAATCTGAGGTTTTCAACATCACCCCACCCTCTTGAATATCATAAAGCTTCTGTGAAATTGTAAACACATTCTAGAGGTTTGAAAACACTGCAAGGTGTGGGAAGTGTCTATAAACCCACCAAGACATTGAACATGTATGTTGGCAATGGGTAAATGCATGCATGATGCCAAGGCAACTTCGTCGGGGTACTGAATAGGCCTGTTGGTAGCGAAGCAATGTTGGGTTTAAGAAAATTATCTGGTATGTATTTTTGTAATTGATCAAAAGTAAATATGTTCTTTATCTTGAATGGATGACTTTTGGATAGTATAGAGGTGTTAGAGTGGTTAAATGACATCCCTGCTGAGGCTATGGATGCCTGCTGGAAGCAGTGGCCTTGTCAACAGTATCAGATTTGGTTGCCTAAACATCGTTTCACTCATAATCAAAACCTGATACCAGATTGCATTTTTGATAGAAACACATCTGACGCTGGACTATTTTATTTTCTGAGTTTTGATCAGAATGCTTGACTTGTTGTCAACTGTTCTTAAATTTTCATTTTTTCTGATTCATCTTGACATGAATTTTCTGGTGATGCAGAGATAACTGCTTCTCCCAATACGTCGCCATTGTTGTCAACCACACATGATTTTTGATATTTAAAATGGTTGAAAGACATTACATTTCTCTATAGTTGACATCACCTCAAATCTGTAAACTCTTTTCTGAGTTTCAAAATGATTGTTGGATTAAATCCTACCTTATTAATTTTTATTGTTTTATTTTAATTCATGACTGTAATCATGAATTAAACATAAAACTTGGCTTGTTTTAATAATTATATGCCTTAGAAATATCTTTTAACAAACCATCCATATGTAATTGAAATTTAAATTTTATTAAATGGTTGTTGGATCCATTTTTTGTGTTAATACAATTATTATTGTTTCAATGGTTTGATAGTTCATTATCAAATTGCGTTGGTACATGAAAAAAATTGGTTAATTATTTGGTATTCTGTCATGAGTTTGATGGTCGCATCAACGCCCATGCCAATGGGTACAAACCTGTTGTACTCGTGTTCTCACCTTACTTGGCTAGATCCAAGCATTAATGAAGCTATTCATTACTTGCATAGAGTTTTGGTACTCTGTATTTTTGGCACACATCACAAGAGATGTTAAGTATTACAAGGAACCCTCTAGTTTTCACTTCCACTATTTGAGTTATGATAACGCACATGTTCTACTATTTTCGTGTTTCCACTCTCCATTTAGACTTGTTTCTGCTTCTCACACAATTGGAACCTAAAACTATTATGAGTAATCTTTGTTGCATTTTGGTTACAGTGGTCATGGTGCCCATCATTCGCATAGAGACGAACAGATCCTAGGCCTTACTCTCCCATGACGATGCAATTGAGGACCTAAAGAATCATGTCTGGGATATATTCCTTAATAAATTTGAGGGTTATAATCTTCAGATAGCATAGGCCTTCGCACAAACCTTTCACAGGTTCAGAGCTAAGATAGGAGACATACAATTAGAATTGACAGAAGATTTCATTAGCAAAGCTACAAGGCTCCCATCAAAGGGTGAGAGATGGTATACAAACACTAGGATAGAAGAAGTCCCGTGGAATTTGTTTATGACTTCTTGAAAAACCAATTGTTGTGTAAAAGGTATTCCTATCGCCTTGTTAAAACCTAGATGACATAGTTTTTTGTTAATTCTAAAACAATTTGTTACTTGCAAGGGTCAATACAGACTAGTCTTTCTCTACCATATCCGTTTGGTCATGAATTTCATAGGTTTCTATTTAGATATGTCATTTTACTTATTGATGAGTCTCTATAAGATGGTTAAGCGTTAAAAGTGACATGGTGTAAATTCAAGCCCGTTCCACCATGGGTTGGTTAAAATCTTCTTGATGTATCATTTGTCAACCATAGGTGAAATTTGGTAGTTCTTTTTAATGGGGAATGGTTTTCCCAGGATGATCCTACAACAAACCCTCTTTTAACAAGAAACCCTAACTTAGGAAAGCTAGTGGTTGAAGACCAGTTCAGTAATTCAATTAATGGACCAAAGTTTACGGACAAAAACCCTCTATATGAAGGGATTCTTTGTAAGTTCCTACTTGCAAGTTTTCTTGAGAAAGAGACTGATGAATTGAAGGTAAATGACCCTCTTGTGCCTATGAATGATGTTAGCCTGAATGTTATGGATAAGTCTAATGCAAAGAATCTTTGTAAAGGAACAAAACAACCCTGCATAGATTTGGGTTTCAAGAACAATAAAGTGGGTTGACTAATCTCTAGGAAACCAAGGAATCGAAACGATACTCATCTGAGCTTGATCAATATGATCAATATTGATGAGGGTTCAGATCCTGAGATAGAGGATTTTCTAGTTCGTGAAGATCCAGAATTTGGAGGGAAGTTATAGTTGCTACTGAAACTTATGATATTGTGACAAATTTTTCACCATGTCTTAAAGGTAAAGAATGATTCTCTGGTATTAGACAAGATCTGAAGTAATCAACAGGTAAGATTGATGAACCCTTGGTTGACTGTGCCCTTCATCGACCTGTCATCTTCCATGTACAATGTAATGGTTGTTTCCATTGGGTCGAGCATTATTACACCAACATTCCTCTCTTATAGGCTCGAATTAAAACTCTTACTACTCAGACTTATTTGTTTAGGAAAGAAAACCTTGATATCAAGGCGCATGCAAAGAGGAAGACTAAACATATCAAATAGTCATTAAAAATGCAACCAGGGTCAAGGCAATAATAAACTCTGAACTATCTGTTCCCTCTTTAGTTAACTTTTAATGGTAAAACAATTTTATTTTCCTTTCATTTTATTTATGTTATCTAATTCGAACCAAGTTGATTTGAAGTTTGATTTCATTTACTAAAATTAAGACTCGCTACAGAATCTTCCATTCTGTAGCCAAGTCTCTTTTAATAAAAAATCAGTTATTAGAAATTGTTTGTTCTAATTTATCAAATTGGTTTTTCTTTTCTAAGGAAATGGGAGATTCTGCTACCGATTATTTGGAGGAAATATTTTCAATTATACATTAAATGATTAGTATTTTCTCCTTCTTTTTGTTTTGTAAAAACTTTGATTTATTTTTGGATAAGCCAACTCTGTTATAAGTGGTTTCCAATCCACTATTTTTGTAATATTACTTGATTTTGGGATATCCAACTCTGTCATGTGAGATATGAGTATGTGGATCCCAAGTTACTTTAAATACTGTTCACTTTGTTAGTGAAAGGCATCTTTGATTGAAATGATTTATGGACATGTAAATTCCCAAGACTATATGGATAAGTGGTTCACATATCGGCTTCAGACCAGCGTGCCACTATTCCATTTATGTTTTGCCTCTTATATTATGGAATATTTATATGTTATAGAAATTTAGTGTCATTAGCATACGATGTTTCATTTTATTCAGTGCTTTAAATTTTGTCTATAACTTGTTGTTTCATATATTATACCTGTGATCATTATTCCAACTTTAATATCATGATTTACGCTGGATGTTTAGTTGATGTATCAAATGGATGCTTCACATTAAAATTTATTTTACTGTAATCATTCATCATTATAAGGTCACTGGATCTACATGTTTGTACTCTGTTCTTATATCCTAGCTGTCAATAAACACCTTAAGTTTATTTTGGATATGTTAGTACAAGCCTGTCACAAATTTCTCTCATAGGAAAGATAGGTGGAAGTATGGATTGCACAGGGATATAGACATAGTATGAGACTAATCTTAGGTTAGTTTTATTCATATTAAATTTTTGTTATTAGTTTATTCATTAATGAAATAAGACAGTTTAAATTGGTAGTGACTATTATTCTGTTCTTGTTTCAAATTATTTTATATTAATATCTTTTTGAGTTCTTAGATTTTAAATTATAAAACATAAAATATAAAAAATATGTTCTATCTTTATCTACTTCATAAACAAATTTCAAAACACTGATTTCGCAAGACATCCACCAAAACATGCAAATTGTAAATATCATGTTCATAATCACATGTTCATATTTATGTTTTTGTTTAACATTTGTAAATAATTAGATTCATGTACATAGTATCGTAGTTATAGATTTAGAGTAGTTCATTTTCTTTCATTATTTTAGGGCCCTAGTTGGTTAACTAAGCCATTAAACCCATCAATATATATCATACTAGACAACTTACGTTAATTAGACAACCCCAATCCAGATCTATCCTTCCAATTGACGGTGTGTCACTTACGCCCATCAACAACAAGACAGGATCGGGTTTTAGAACATGTAGCTCAAGGAGAGTCTTGATTCTTATTAATACAAGTAAATGAAGATGTTGACCTCAAATGCCACGTGTCTTTGTCATGTAGGGGTGTCAGACGACCTGGTTTCTTCCCCAGTCATATTGAGGTTCCTTGTGTCCTAGTCACACCTCTTAGTCAACTTTTCCAAATCATCTCTATACAGCAAGATCGATCGGTGTCAGAGCTTTTGAAAAGAAGATACCAATGGAAAGTGTTAGAAGCAGAACCCTGACCCCTGACTCACCAACTAGACTAGAAAAATAATGGGATGTTTTCGGCGTAAGATACGATCAGATTTTGACATTTAATAGACCAGTTAATGCTTCATCCTGCATTTGTTTCTACCTCGTGCGTTGATTGAACAACAAAAATTTGAAATCCCTGATAGGGCACGTTACAACTTGTGCCTGCATCATCAACCCACGATCAAATTTAATTTTAAAATTCTTTGAAGATATGGTGTTAGATTTAACATAACTACACTCATAACCCAAATTAAATGATTGATGCGATAAGGTAACTTCATCCCTATTTAAATATCTAGAACGGTTTTGAATAATTTCATTTTGCGCACAAGTTTGAACTCTAGAGCATTCGAAGAAGCAAAGCAATCGTCTTGAGACTGTGTTGATCCTCAGATTATGAAAACCAGGTTAAACAAGCTAGAGAGCTATTTGTTCAAGTTTTTCAATTCGACAGTCATGATTTGTATATGCATATGATTTCTTACACTGTCTCTAACTATGTTCTAGTTGTAGTTAAAATTCCACCAAGAAATCTAACCACCAGACACTCATCGAGCGCACCCAAGATAAAGGAAGCTAAAATAGGTGAAGGCTCTTCACTACAAGGAAGTTGGAGTACACTCCCAAGGTAGAGTCAGTCATAAAAACCTCAACAAAGAAATCCTTTGTCCAACCTCTGGTATTCGGTGACACAAAAGAAAGCATTGGATCCAAAGTAATGCTCCCATAGTGGGGGCACCTTTTCAACAGAATCAACCGAGAGGAGTACCCAGAGTGTATCCCACACAGTGACTCGGATGTAAGGGTGCTTGATGACCAGGTGATCCTAAACATTTGATGGTCATATTTGGACATGGTGGCGAGAAGAACCCCATTTTTCCCTTGCATAGAGGTTTTGAAGTTTCTTATCAACCATACAAACGTGCATAAATATTTAATCAATGATGAAAATGGTAGGTGTGTCAAATTTTTCCTCCCAACAAAAGTCCATAAATGCTACAAGCTCAGAGACCCAGAGGAGAAACTAAACACAGACTTCGTGGCGAAGTTCTACGAATTCCATGACACCAATCGGCTGATGACCTCATGGTGGAGGGAGGACAAGAATTTTACCAATCAGAGAAATGGTTGGTATGGGATAGTTAACTTGAGGGAAACATACACTTATTTGACGGCTCTCATCTGCCAGTTGTATGGAGAGAAGGATTGCTCTAATTTTTCGGAAGCATGGATTCCCTTAGCATACACAGTGACAATCTCTGGAAACATCTTCAACTGGGGAGAAATGTTAGACAAATAGGATCGTGGAGTAATAAAATAAAACAAATGCAGAAACAAAACATAAAAGACACACAATACAAGTGAGACACAGATTTACGTGGTTCACCCAGTGTGGTCTACGTCCACCAGATAAATTGCCAGGTCCTTCCTTTATTATTATCCAACAAATGAAGGGATACAACCTACAACAAAACTCACTGTAACTTCCTCTTCTTTCTCTCACAGTCTCCTCTCTCAGAATACAATATTCACCATCATCCATAGCCACAATACATTTCCCTCATAAAAGAGGGTTGCCTTGCAGGGCAAAAAAGCCTAACATAATCTCTACCGTTAGATCTGTGACCTTATAATGAACAGTCCAGATTTACAATGAAATTACAATATACTTTTACAAGGCAATTTTTGCTTCGGAGGCTTCACCCCCAAACCCCCACCGGGGGCTCGCTTGCCCCCAGACCCCTAGCTGGGGGGATAGACCCCCCAGACCCTGCAGAGGGGGCACCCCCCCTCTGCACTCCCCGCGTGGAAGAGTGTACATACTTCTAGGGTGTAAATACTTCATGGGGTATAAACACGACTGAAAGTAAGGACCTCTGAATCAAGAAGATAATTAGGCTCCACAACCAACAATCTCCCACTTGGAGACTAATCTCAACAACTCCACCACTGTTGTATATGCTGGAATCTGAACCTTCTTGGACCCAGAAAATTTCTCATCTTCATCTTCATTCTTGAATACCAACTAAAACTGAGCAAGAACTCAGTTTCTCCCTGGTTACTCCCTTTGTTAACATGTCTGCAGGATTCTGGCTAGTGTGTATCTTTTCTAACTTCAATTTTCCATCTTCCAAGGTGGATCGTATGAAGTGGTACCTCAACTGTATATGATTAGTCTTCGAATGGAAGGTTGATTTCTTTGCAAGGTGAATGGCACTCTGACTGTCACAGTACAACTTGTTGTTCTCCTGCTTCTTTCCCAATTCCTCCATAAACCTTTGTAACCAAATCATCTCTTTACTAGCCTCTGTAGCAGCAACATACTCTACCTCTGTTGTTGAAAGTGCAACAACCTTTTGCAGTTTTGAAATCCAACTTACTGCTATTCCAACTATAGTAAAAACATACCCTGTGGTGCTCCTCCTGCTGTCTTTATCACCTGCATGAACCTCCAAAACATATCTGAATCAACATATCCCTATAGAAAAGTGTCTGAACCTCCAAAACATAATGCATGTGTAGTAGTACCTCTCAAATACCTGAGAATCCACTTTACTGCCTCCCAATGTTCTTTACCTGGATTGTTCATATACCTGCTCA